>JALPQI010006809.1:0-50208 GCA_025490895.1 Thaumatotibia leucotreta
GCCATCTCTTATCTATCTATCTCTGCAGTACAGCAAATCTGTGTACCGCGAACTACGGACTACGGTAAATCCGAGGTTTTCCCGTTGGACTACAGTATGGGGTTCTTCAAAAGAGGAGTGTACAAGTTCTTATTGGGTCGGCAACGCGCATGTGACACCCCGGGGGTTGCAGGCGCCTATAGGCTACGGTGACTGCTTTCCATCAGGCGGGCCCTATGCTTGTTTGCCACCGACGTGGTATAAAAAAAAAATTTAAACTTTTCGGGAATTTTCCTCGGTCACTCCAACGAAGGAGTCTTTAGAGTGACAGAGACAAAACCTCCAAATTTACGAAGTTCAGACCAGAATGGCGGCGACTCACAACAGTCAGAACTCAGAAGCAACGCGTATGACAAAATCCATTAAGTATCACCTCATGAGAGAAGGGCCTAAGAATGTCGTAGACTAAACTTTTTTATGGCATTATAATTCCGATTATTTCGTCAGTAAATGAAAAGCTATTACGTATTTAAATGCGGCGTCCATTACGGTAAGCCTCCAAACATCAAAGATAAAAGTTTTAATGAAGATAGGACTGAATGAGGCAGATAACGGGATGAAATGGATGAATGTGCCGTAATTAAATCCAGCTATATCCTATAAAAAGATATCTGCTCTAGCAACGCTTTTATGCGAATTTTATGGTGGGTACGTAATTATAAAACATAGATCTGAAATGTTAAATGAAGAGACGTATATGGATCATTCAGCTCGCGAAAACAGGTGTATTTCCTGTGGACATTGCGAAAGTTAACGGTTCTGGGACATACAAATTAAGTTTTGACCACATTATTCTTGAGAACCAGAAACCACCTATCGACTTGTATCTGCCCAGCAAGAAAATTACGGTTCTAAAGCCCTTACTTTCATAACGTCCACAGGAAAGATTTGTAACCTAACTCATATAAAAAAAAATATGACCCATAATGTTCCCCAGCATTTGCTTCCCCAGGGGGTCAATACACGCATCCGCTAACAAGTACACTCGACCAATTGGAATCCTAGGCCACTCTTGAACCATGTTAAAATAACAAATAGTAAGAAATTCCACACAAACTGGTTTTTACCGTCCCTTTGAGATAGTTCCTGAGAAGCGGACACATGCACGTGCTTTTGTTTACGATACGAACATTTATAAATTATGCCAAAATAATGCATCAATTACAAGAATCGCCCAAGACATAGCTAAATTTAGTTATATTAGTTTCATTTTATTTCAATTCTTATTGTTTGTTTACATTATCGGGGACCTATTAGATAAAACACGATTGGCTCGGCAGCGTTATACGACACGATATTTTTAGAATAGGTACTAGTTATATTCAGTTAGAAAAGTAATTAAAATTTGTTGGGGATTTCGAGAAGTGGGTAAGGATCTAATATTAAAGCTAATTTTGGTTGAGTTTTATTTCTTTGTAAAATAAGACACCAGCTCGCACAGTCAAAAGCAAAATAAGGTGTATATCAAAATGCTCAAAAATATGTCCCAATGCTTTTTGATTCCGTGTAATAAGAACGTCGTAAAATATTAACATTTATACATAAGAGGATTCTTTCGGTACATATTTTTGCTCTTGACTGTACCACGGTTCTGATTGGCTATAGATTCTTATAATTATTTAACTATGCCACCTTTTTTACATCGATAATATTTGTTAGAGTTTGTGATTTTAAATAGTTTATTTTTATTTTTTCTTAGTAATATCTTCTTACTTTAAGCGGCACATCTTAAATACAAAACCTAAGGAAGTATGTCATATTATTATAAATTCTTCACATTTAGTATATCTAGAAAATGAGCTCAGAAAGCGCAGTTTTCTTCCATTTCATTTGCCATTATTTCCAGGCAGTTACATTTTAGGGACACCGGAGAGAAAGCATCCAGTTTTCTTGGACTTAAATGGAACATTGTTCTGAACGACCGACTTCTAACAATTACTAGTTCTACGATTACAGTAACTAGGGACTGGAAAACAAGTTGTAATGTAAAATAACAGTCAAATAGCAAGTAATGTAATTTCGTTTTCCTTATTGAATTAGATTACTCTAAGTTTAGTTATATTGGTTTGATAAACAATTATTGTCAACTACATTTTTAAAAAATTGGAAAATTATGGTCCGTCATGTCGACACAAAACACAAACGTATGTATATTTAATAGAGTAACAGAGGTAAATTAATCTGTGGTAGGTAAACCCGTGAAAGTGTCGATCTTTTGTTTTCAGAGATAAATCAGGTTTAATATAATACGTTTCTACGGAAAAAGGCCGCTCAGCCTGAAGTCGCCCTCAGACTGTACATGTAAAACGCCTACGCATTAGCAATAGTAGAGGCCTATGTCCAGCAGTGGACCGAGATACAGCCTGGCAAAAAAGAGTAGAAATTAAAAAGTGGCAACATTGTAGTGTCTTCCCGTTTTCTCACGCATATTGTTTTGAAAGGGACGACACTACGATGTTGCTACTTTTTAATTTTTACTCTTTTTTGACAAGCTGTAGGCTGATGATGTCATGTGCTGTACGTTTGTATGGAAAAAGGCTGCCATCGTTTTCTCTTAAAGCCAAGCCACACGGGATGCGTGTGCGTGGCGTATGCGTTGTAGCGTATGTAAATGTTATATTTTATAGCACACCGCTTGCACGTCACGCGCACGTGCTGCAAACGCATCCGGTGTGGCTCAGCCTTTAAGACACCTATATATAGTATACATTCGCCAGCCGATAATTAAGTTTACAAATGCGCAAGTGCCCCAAGCATTACCGACAATGGCGACAATATTCGCTGATAGCGGAATTACATACGAACCGGCAATTCAACAAACAATGAACGATTGTTTACAGCGAAAGACGAGTTAGTCATAAAGCCTACCGCGACCATCTAAATCTGAATCTCGATGGGTCTCTCATCGGTCACTGAAATGCATGGTATATTAAGGTGCATTTAGACCAAACGAGCATTGGCTCATTCTATCCCCCACTCTATGAAATTCGTTTGTTACACAAAACGTGATTCGTCGAAATTGTTGTTGATTTCGTAGAGTGCTCGTTTGGTCGACTTGTAAATGCACCTTTAGAGTCACAGAGACATTCTACTACAGCATGCATTTCATTACTAAACCCACCTTTAGGTTTAATTCGCCCCCAATAGAAATTGCGAATAATGTAAACAAACCCTGTATTCAAAACGTTTTTAATTTCCATTATTTTTCATCAAACCCTGCCAATTACATGTGTCGTTTCACCAACTTACCAAATAATTATCCATCATTCAAACGAAATAATATTGCTCTAGTATAATAATTGGCTCGGTTTGGAAAAAAAGTCACATTCTGTCGCTTGCGGGTCGATTGCAAAAAAAAATGTACATAATTAAAAGACTTTATTGAAAAGAAAATTTAACGTCATAATTTTGGGTTACGAACTTAAATTGTGTGTATGTTACGCTCATACATGTGCTAAAACGTTCGTGGCACGCGCGTTGACTACAACGCGCGTGCCACGAACGTTTTAGCACATGTTACCCTTTACACTAGTAAAGGTGCGTTTAAACCAAAAGAGCATTCGCTGTTCTAGCGCCCGTTCTACGAAATCAACCAATCACGTTTTGTGTACCGATCGAATTTCGTAGAGTGGGAGGTCCTAGGAGGAATGTCCTAGAATAGAATAGAATAGAATAATTATATCGAGGGTTGAGTGGTCAAACCCGATAAGTCGATATATTTTTTCACTGAAATAGCAACTTCACGTCAATGTCATATAGTTCGTATTTTAAAAACAGTTTTGCTCGACTTATCGGGTTTGACCCAACCCTCGATATATTTCCTATTAGATGGCACACCGCTTGCGTGGTGTGCACGTGCGCGTTGCGTGCAACTGGTGTGTAACCTACTATAACATTTTCGACGCTCAGCCTTTAACGCGTTGGACATGTGAAGTCTCAGCATTCCTTTTTGATTAATTCGCTACAAAGCATACTCGCAAGCTTTATGAATTCAACATTGTATGTCTTTACTACGCACTTGTCTTGTAACGTTGCCAATGACAATCACGTGGATTGTCATCTAATGGCACGTTCCGTAAATTGCCGCGTTATTTGTTGGTAAGGCACAATAACGTATGGGAAAATCTGCCAATCATGCCTTTAGATTGGAAATATATGTAAATTGTGTATGGTACAAATAGCTTCAAGTTATATTGTTAGTTGATATCGATAACATTGGCGATTTAATCTAGAAATAATCCTCTAGATAACGGCCTACCTCAAGGTGGAACCGTGTACCTAAGTATTTTGCATAACACTTAATTATGTATTGATCTTTCGGAATGTAATAGACTTCTTTCCTAAGATAATACAAGAATCCCATCAAATAAACTATTAGAAATTAATAGATATACGGTAATACGATTTTCTATTTTATGTCATGAATTTGAAAGAGAATTCATCGGAAAGCAACCGTAATGTAGATGTGGAACCTTTACAGTACGTATAGATAGGCTAGGAGACAGCAGCTAGCACAATCTGCCTATTTGTACAATGCCATACACAAAATTATTAACATCTATTCATCCACAACCCATGAATGTAAAAGTAAGGTAATGAAATGATTGAAAACACAATCCTATATCGTGATTGAAAATTTAATACTGAATAATAACCCTTAAATGCACAGTGATACACGTAAGTTTGTCGCCGCGAGCTAGATTTTCCATCTTTTACTAACTATATGAATAAAAGAGGGATGGATAGTTTATCTCGCGGCGACGTTGTCGCACTAATCCTGTGCTAGGCCTACTGATCCCACTAAAAACGAGTTAGCTCGGCTATAAAAACGGGCGAAAGATAATCGCTTCCGTGTAAATAAAAGTAATTCAGCAATATTTGTAGCTACACGAGCATGCCGCATGCTCGTGTAGCTACAGGTGCTTTTTCAGGGACGTGGGTTGAAAAAGCACCTGCGGCGTTGGTAAACTTCGGTCTTTTTTCGTTGTCATATGACATTTAATATTAAAATAACAAAAGAATTTATACGATCAAAACAAATGTTACAGGAAACTTAAATTACCTTTTTAGTCAAGTGGAGTGATTTTAACCTCCATGTTTAATAGTTCTACACAACTTAAAAGGAGTTGGAAGTGATAATTTTACAGCTAGCGCCTAATATAGAACCTTTAAGACGGTAACCAGTACCCGAATGCCAAAATAAGTGTAAACCTTTTAAGTGTAGATCTTGTTCATTAACATTAATAACAAGGAAATAATTAAGTTTTAATTATTTAATTAATCTTGATACTTGTGAATAAGTCAACACACTCAAAAGACATGATTATTGATCCTGGCATCTGAATTCTCATAGTCCGATCGGACTTAAGGCCAAGCCACACCAAATGCGTGTACGCGTGCTTTTATTACTTTTATTTTTTTTACAGGGGGATTATCTTTTGCCCGTTTTTATAGCCGAGCTAACTCGCTTTTTTTGGGACCTAGAGTTAGGCCTAGCACAAGATTAGTACGACAATATCGCCGCGAGATAAACTATGCATCCCTCTTTTATTCATATAGTTAGTAAAACATGGAAAATCTAGCTCGCGGCGACAAACTTACATACCAATCACGTGCTAAGCATACAGTTCCAATTCCTATACATCGTTTTATTATTAAATACCTTACAACTCATAGTTCATCTCACGCGCGAGGCACTGTCGCGGTTTTCTTGTACTATATCACCTAAAGGCTAAAGCACACCGGATGCTGATCACGCGACCGTGCACGCCTCGCAAGCGGTGTGCCATCTAACATGACGTTTACATACGCTACAACCCGCACGCTACGCACACGTTCACGTGCTGCACACGTATCCGGTGTGGCGCAGCTTTAAAGGGCAAACCACAATATATCGTCGGCTGACAAGCAAAACTCACTATAAAAACTTTCACTACTCTTCGCAACCTCTTATGTCAGTATTGAATCAGAACGTAGATACGATCTCTATTTCAAGTAGGTATTTGTTTATTTTATTTATTTTTATTATTATTATTAGTACATATGGATTACAGTCTTACAATTAGTAATTGTCCTACAAAACTCTTCAGAGTTTGTCTGTAGGATCACAGTCTCTTTTTAGTTATATTTATACTAAATAGTTATACATAGGTGTTATAACATTAAATTAATTATAAGCTTATATTATTATTGATATGGCAAATTATGGAAGTGTGTTTTCAGTGAGTTACTTAGTGAGTTGTCAATATGGCTTAGCTGACTCAGCATCATAATTCGCGAAGTTAAACAAAACAAAGTAAATATTCTCTTTGGCAACCGGCGGGTTTCGACATGCCAGTCGGATGTTGCTAACATAGCCTAATTATTCTAGTCTAGACGTTTACACAATGACCTACGAAGTATGAACTGAAATCTGTCTTAATAAAGTAATTACAATTACCTAAGTAGAAACTCAATAAAGTAATTATAAAAACAGCCCCTCATTTTATTAACTAATTATTCTTATTCTAGCACGAAGGACAGATTGTATAAACTAAGTAGAACAAAACGCTCCAAGTAATTACATATAATTACGAAACGCTCATCAGAAAGGCGGAAGACTTTAAGTTTACCTATATATCATTCTTGATGCCTAAAAACATGTATCTCATACTAACTCAATTAGCTATTTATTATTATATCATATGAGCCCCTTGCTACAGAGCATGAAAAAAAAATTGGAACGGTACCTTTTTATGGAAGCTGTAATCTTCACAAAAAAAGGATACTTTCATCTTAATCTCTTCCTGACCGATTTCGGCCACGGCGACCGGTTGAACTGACTACTGAGAGCGTCGCTCGTGTGCTCTTATGTGGCTGGCGTAGCGTATTTTTGCAACAAATGTGCGACTACATTTGCTGCAAGTTAGCATCCCACCTACGTAGTTGTAGTTAATAACCACATACTTTAAACTTTGCAAGAACCCTCAAAATAATGAAATATAAAGAGTACACAGAGTCACAATCAAAATAATAGTCTAATTTCGAAAGTCAGATAAAAATCACCATTATTTTCTTCACATCAAGATTGCCAAATTACCCGTGCTTTTCTAAAGAAGCACCTCTGCAGCATCTGTAGCCTCTTACGGCCATTGCACAACTTTGAGGATCTACCACGTAAATTTACAAGAATTGGGTATTTCATAGTCTTGGTACACGTACGAAGTTGTCAAGCTAATAATAACCGTGTCGACGATGCATTGCTAGTAATAGATACCCGGTGTTCAGGTCGCACAGATCTAGGTTGCAGGTATCGATCCATAAGTGGGCGTTACAGCGCAATCAATCAACTGGATTGAGGTAATCTCTAGAGTATAAACCCTTATCGTCGTGTTATTGCGGCTGGTATTTGAATGGTTGATTAATCTCCTTTATTGGAAGCTTCTTAAGCTTTCTGGAGGCAGGGAGGTGTTATTCCGCATTTTCGCGGGCCCAAGCTGCCGGTGGTGGTCGCAGAGAGAGGAACCCACGGACTATCCGCGCCGTAGCCAGGATTACCGCCTTCTGCATCGACCCTTGATTTAGGCAACTGTCGAGAATCTCTTAAGGTGTAGGTTACTATTATTATTATTGACTTGTTTATATCCGATCCGTGGCCATTGCGAAGAAACACAAAGTAAGCGCCATATTTTGTCTGCTGCACGAGATAGAAGTGTCACTTCCATGTGATGGAACACTAAACTACCTAGTTTTATGAGTTGTGCGTTATCACAGCAAAATGAGCCAGAAAGTTAACGTTATATAAACTTTATTTTCTATATTTTTATAAGTACATGAATAGAAAGCTTGATTCAGCGAATACTATACGAATAAGTATCGAAATATTGAACTCCCTTTAAACCCTTAACTTTTGGACATTGTCGTGGCACATTTCAGAAATACCCAATTTGACTGCTACTCAATCAATTACGCGCTCTCCCATTAGCTACGCAAAGCTGCCGCATGCCAGATTGTAATTAATACAGCGTAAATACTCCTCCCGACACCTACGAGGCCGCCCGTGGAATTCCACGCGTAATTATAACGCCAAGGATTCCCAGATTAGTTCCGTGCTACAGTACTAATATTATATCATCATCTTCGTGACCTTTTCCGGCATTTTGCTTTAGTTTTTATATAAAGCTTACCATGTCCCACGTCGCACGAAAGTGCAAGATGCCGGAGACGTTATTACCGAACTGAAGTGGAGTTGGGCAGCACATATTGCCAGGCAGCGTGATGGCAGATGGACCAAAATGTTAACGGATTGGTAGCCGCTTTTAGACGGGAGAAGAGCAGGGCGTCCGATTACTCCGCTCGGTGGGTGGATGATATTCGAAAGAGTACGCGGGTCACTTTTGGATGAGGTTAGCTCAGGACCAGGGCCAGTGGCGTACAGCAAGAGAGGCCTATGCTCAGCAGTGGGCGATTAACGGCTGAAAATGATGATGATGTCCCACTGTACTGTCGAGTAAAGGATCTAAGTGTCATTGACCATTTATTTATTGAAGGTTGATGATGGGCAGCAGCATCATCATAGTGGATACACTACTGCAATCGCCAATCCACTTGCCCAGCGTGGCGATTATGGGCATTTACCTCCCAATGCGTCTATACGCATGGTTAATGGGAGAGACCTACGTCCAGCCGTAGACTGAGATCAGCTGATGATGTGATGATTGGAATTATCTTTCTATATAAATATACGAAGGTAGGGAAATAAGACGTAGGCGTATATTTAGCAAACCAGGTGTTATTTTGTTCGAGACTTTACAGTTGATTTACAGCAGTCTATCCGTCAATGTTCACAATGATTCACCAAACACGTGATTCATTCCAGGTGTTCGTTGGCTACTTTAAATTACATTTAAAGACTCGGCCAAGCACGCGGGTAAAGGTGCGTTTAAACCAAAAGAGCATTCGCTGTTCTAGCGCCCGGTCTAAGAATTCAACCAATCACGTTTTGTGTACCGATTGAATTTCGTAGAGTGGGAGGTTAGAACAGCGAATGCTCTTTTAGTTTAACCGCACCTTTATGAGAGCACGGCGTTTGGGGTCATGGCACTGTCTAGCAATAATGATTACAACTGAAAATACTCATGTATTTGGAAGACTTTTCAGGGGAATATTCTAAATTGTTACAACTCTTTTTAAAGGTATTTTAAGTTTAAGCCTTGCGACGTGTCTAGGGCTTGCATTCCAGAATTCCGGAATTTCGAAATATCGGAATATCGGACGAGTCCAATTGCAGGTTCGTTTTGCATTGGCACATGGACATTAAATTCTTGATGAGAGCAACTGTACTGAAAATATTACAATTACCGCCCACATTAACAAATATATACAAGCGCGCGTTTATCGGTCGATTCGTTATTTACAAACAATCGTTGTGGTGAATCGCATTTCTAAAAAGCGTGCTCACAAATAGCATCCTAAATCTTCTTTAATGACATGTTTTTTCAACGCCCAATTCGGACTCAAGCACCAATTACGAAGAATTTGAAGAGAAACAAAACACATCTCAAACGCCTACTAAAACGTGCTGTTTGGAAATCCGTGTGAGAATTCATAAAACACACCTATACAGAGTGAGGCATAATCCGACACAGCTATGCTATTATTCACACATTCGACGCTGCGTTCGTCAATGAGCTCGACGTCGAGACAGCCTTATCTAAAATCCTAGCTGTTTTATTTGACATTAGGAATCGAGGCTGTGAGAGAGGTTGTGGGCGAGTTCATCGCTGTTTTTCGTTAGAGAATACGAAGTTCGTACATTAAACGTCAAACTCTCGACGCAGTGTAGTTCCAGCTCACGCCGCATTCGTCGCCGAGCAGTAGTGTCGTTTAAAGTACATTCGTGAATACCATTTTTGGGCTCGACGCTGCCGCAGCGCTGACACAGCGCTGACAGCAAGGCAGTTTCCTTAGTGAATAACACTGCAGATTTACCACACTCCTGCAGGCCTAGCCAAGATGCCATAAGTTTTCAGGTTGGAGAAATGCATTTTAAAAAATAAAGCCTGAGTATATACAATTATAGATACAATGTGTAAAGAGGCGCGCGAATCAGAGAATTGAAATAAATGGGAACTTTCTCCATCAGCATTGCAAATCTGGTTGATTTGATAGTACTGAGGTTTTAATAGCCGCTGCCTCCATATCTCCGCGGGATGTAACCTATTTGCGAAAATGCATAAAATGAATGAATTCATTCATGTTTAATATAGCTAATAAGTAGTACAATCTTATAATACAAAATGTATAACTAACGAGCGTGGGTATCGGCTTAGATGTGACTGATGTGAGCAGTATACGTATACAGACTTAGAGACCTTTCGATCCAAGGCGTCCAGCCCAGACTAAGTCAACCTTAGTTACTCCTAAAAAGTATCACATTGCAGGGATTGAAAATTGTACCCTTTAAAAGTGTCCGTATATTAGAACCCACGCTGTATAAACGTTTCAGTATATTTAGATAATGTTGCAGCAAAGCTTGCATCACATTTGTCGCATACCTGCTGCATTGTCAAACCAAACTAGTCTGTTTTAACTTGACCTCCAATTTCCTTGCAACTGTACGTAAAGGAGGGTCAGATAACTGGAGACTTTATTGCGTTCTTCCTCTCTATCGCACTTGCATATTCGAGTGACAGAGCCACGTAGAGTGGAGCGCAGCTGTGGATTTCGGAATTGCCAGTTTTAACCATATTGAGGAATTATGGCTAGAAAAGTTGATTCGGTGCCAATTTTATCAGTTGCTGGTTGCTGCAGCCTCTCCAAAAATGGCTGCATACCACGTTGTGAAGTCAAAGTGGTATTACGATTCAAATTTGATATTGTCAGTGTGACATTTAAATTTAAAGTTGATAAAGGTGCAACATAGAACCTTGTAATTTAATTTAATTTATTTATTCACATAAATTTAAGCGGTTTACAGTCTAGCAGACTAGCACCAATACCAATACACCTATATAAGCCGAATCACCGATTAATAAAAATATATAATAGACAATTAGACGTATCAAACGCATGTATCTACCAGATAGGCTATCATCCATCCTCTCACAGAAGGGGCAGCGAAGTGGTAGACTACATTTGTTGTTGACTGTACACTATGCCATAATAAAACAATGGGAGCAATATGTCGCGACACAATCGTTCACCGACACAATGACATATGTTTAAAGCAGATATACCAGTTTAATAAACAGACAATCACAATGTCCATTTTTCGCCCTGACGCTGACGGGTGACAATAAAATTGATACATTCGCGTGTATAGAAAAAGTGGGTTTTTATGGTTCCGTAATAGACGTGTGCGCCGATGTCAAAATGGTCGGCGGCGGCGTTTGCCGAAAAGTCGGCGGCGGCGGCGTGATTTCGGCGTGAAATCGGCGTGAAGGTCACGTGAATATAAAAGCGGAATTCAATCGTATTCTTTATCGTAATTGAGATAAATACAATATAAATGTGCAATAAACACCACCAATGGCCACCTTAACCACCATCTGATCAATAGATAACAGTTTTCTCTTCCCATCATATTCTAAAGCTTGTCCAAATGTCCACGAAATAAAGTAGCCATTGTAAAATCAGTCTCCACTGTTACACAATAGTCCCATGTAGTAGTTCTAACAGCCATGGGACCGTAAATTGGTTCTTCTGTTTTATGATTAACAATCCAATATCCAAAAATATTAGCTTAAAAGTCGTCAAAATCAAAATAACTTCAGATAATGCTTAATGCAACATTAAAATTGTAGACATAAGATTCACAGTTTATTATAGTATCGATATTGTAATTTAGTTAAGACCCATTGGGAAACTCATCATCATCCAATTTAAGAGCTAGGCTCTTGTCGGTGGAGTAATTTCCATCTTATTCTACATTCAGCTTTTCCTTTGACCTGTTGATATGATGAAACATTTAACTTTTCTTTTACTTGGTCCATATAAGTCCTCCTTGGTCTTCCTCTTTTCCTTTTTCCTTCTATTTTTCCCTCTATAATAGTTTTTATATATTCATAGTGTCGTATGAGATGACCCAACATTCTTCCTCTCCTGTTTTCAATAGTTTCCAGCAAGGATCTTTTTTCCCGGACTATATTCAGAACATCCTCATTGCTTTTCTTTTCTGTCCAACTGATGTCCAATTGGGAAACTAAATTACCCAAAATTGTAAAATAAGAAGAAACACTGCTAAAATTCAGAAGTTTAAAGAAAAGTCCATAATAATGGAGAAATTCATATAAATATCAAACACAGCGGACTAGCCTTAACATAATACACGGTGGAATTTAATCGGTGAACAGGAACCTATTTTTCTAATTCAGTAATCGATGGCGGTCACGTTTATGTAGTACTTAAGTGGAACCAAGTTTTTTTTTTAGCACATTTTTTTTTAATGTTTTAATTAAAATTTATTGTCACCCTACTAATGGTTTAGTCTGAAAAGTTTAATACCTCTTTTCGAACTATCAGCCATAGAAGCTTAAAACATAAATGAGCAATAACCACTCACATGCTTTAATTTTTGCGATAGACTCTATTCCAATGTAAAATAAGAGCGATGCATGGCTGATAGTTTGAAAAGAGGTATTAAACTTTTCAGACTAAACCATTAGTAGGGTGACAATAAATTTTAATTAAAGTTTAATTTCAACATAAGAATTTGTTATGCTAAAAAAAAAACTTGGTTCCACTTAAGTACTACATAAACGTGACCGCCATCGATTACTGAATTAGAAAAATGGGTTCCTGTTCACCGATTAAATTCCACCGTGTATACAGGGTGTTTTTTTTTCGACCGTTCAAATTCTACGTAGTGAATGTGTAGGTCATACTCACCAACTTTTACTATGGGGACAAAGTCAAAATCGCGAAAAAAAAATCAGCTGTTTCATACAAATTGGCGGCATTACGCCGGCCGAAATGTATGAAACAGCTGATTTTTTTTTCGCGATTTTGACTTTGTCCCCATAGTAAAAGTTGGTCAGTATGACCTATACTATACATTCACTACGTAGAATTTGAACGGTCGAAAAAAAAACACCCTGTATATTTCCAACAATAACTGGGCTTGGGCTAACTCTATTCATCTTCGTTATATGATGATAGTAATAATACGTATTATCTGCCGATGGACATTAGGTCCCCAAATCCCCTATCATAGCATGTCATAAGGATAAATAGTGCGCAGCCCACATCCAATGGATTCCACCTATCTTTGCCAGGTCATCGGTCCATCATATTGGGAGCCTTCCTACACTGCGTCGACAAGTTTATGCTTGCCTTTAAGAAATCGCTTGCCTCAACAGTAATTTTGCAAGAAATATGGACAGCCAACTTTTTTTTTACGTTGGGAAAATGCTTTTACGCATCGTGATTGTCATGAGACAGGTATGACGGACTACGGAGCATTGACCTCTACTACCGTCTAAAAACCCAACGAGTGCCATCTCTGCTTTTGACGGGGTGACGCAGGATCGCTATGAGCATTCTACTACGTCACTTCAGCGGGCAGCCGAGCTGCAGACCCAATGGGACACCAAATAGTTAGTGGCCCCAGTCCAATGGTCTTTTGGCTATATTGGTGTGCTAGGGCGGAGCTAGCAGATGTGCGTAGCGTCTGCGCCGACCTCCAAACCTGCGTCGACGGAGCCGGTATGCTGCAGGGTCATTTTCTCTCACCCGCTCCGAGGCCTCCTTCTGCGAAACGGTATCTTCGCAGAAGGTGGTTACGGCTTTCCTGCTTCTCTCGCTGTCGAGCATCGCGTTTACGATGCTAGATCAGCTCCTGTAACCTGCCTTAATGTTGCCCGGTTAGGCTCCCAGGCAGGTCAGTCTTCTAAAGTATGGCGCACTGAGTCTTCCTGTGGCACTCATGGCATTTGGTTGACTCTTCTCGTCTAATCCGGTGCAGATATCTGCCGAAGCACCCATGGCCAGGCAGTATCTGCACCAGCCTGAAGGTCAGTGCCCCGTGGCGCCGCTTCATCGAGCGATCTAAGTGAGGACGAATGGCTTCTATGGTTAGCACGCCGTAATAAGCTGATGTCCCCAGGTCCACGTCCCATTGGAGAAGCATGCTATTCTGCGCTTGATGGCTTGGGGTTCGGCCATCCTCCCTCTGCCTTGTTTTGTACCGGTATACTTCGGCAAGGACTTTGGCTTGAAGTTCCCAAGGGGGATCCGCCGCCAAAGTTGTCGCTGCAGCCCAAGAGACTGTGCGATAGGCCCGCACTGCCCTAACCGCAATAGCTCTCAGAGGTCTCCTTAAAAGGGCCTTGTTCTGCGTGGTGAGTGCATCTTCCCACAGAGGGGCTCCATACGTGGCCATGCTGCATAGGACACCTGCGTTTTATTTCTAGCCCACTTCCCACTTCAGGTCACACATTTTTTGAGCTACGTTGGTGCTTTCAGTTATTCTACGGCTCTCAAAATTCCTATTTCAATCTTGTAGGGAACTCCTCTTTCCATCATTAAATAGTTCATTGAGTGATCTTTTTACTAAGCCCATAATTACCTACCACGTTTTATAGTTGTAAGTAACACTTGGTCGAAGAATTTTGTTTTAAAATATACTGCGGGATATTGAATGAGAAGATAATGTGCTGTCCGGCACTACATTACTATTGACCTTTTTCTCAAATTTAGATCCACCCAACTGATGGACTAGTTGTCTGTCCCCGGTACACATGTTCGTCGTCATTGAGCTTAGATCTTGACTGGAGTTTGTATCACAAAGACTAGATATTTGATATGGTCTTCGTTGATCTTCGTTGTATCTTAAGCCCAACGCATTCAGGGGCTCTACAGACATCAATGAGTATAGTGCTCAAGTTCTCCAAGGTTTCAACCATAATTACTTTATAGTCGGCAAAACGAACGTGGGTGGTATTACTGATATACTGACTATTGATGTTGATGACGAAGCCCTTTCCAGACCAAAATCAAGACATCTCCCAAAACAACCAAAAACAGTTTTGACATACTGCAATGGTATGGGTTTCGAATACCGGCCTTGGAGACGAACTGGACGCTACAATATAAGTACCGGTAGTCTATTTGGCTTACTTGTTCTAGTGTTTGTTGGTTACTTGTTCTTTGGACACATAGCCCACAAACATGGAAGACCTGCAAAACTTATTATCTCAGGAAAGTTTGAAAGGAAAAGGCCGAGCCCCATGCACTGGACAGACCAAATCCGCACCACACTCAACATTCAGGTTGCTGAAGCGGTCCACGCTGCCAAAGATCTCGGCCGTTGGCGAAAGATCGTAAAAGAGAAATTGATGAGTTGATAATCACGACCCCCGGCATTGCGGTATCGGTGCAAGGAGGAAAAGTCTACTTTGGTATAGGGAATGCAACCCGGGTACCCGAAAACCCGGGTACCCGGGTACCCGGCAACCCGGGTACCCGGCAATATTTAGGGTCGGGTAAAACCCGGGTTTTCATCTCATACCCGGGTTTTACCCGAAATGAAAAAATATATTGAAAAATGTAAAAGTTAAGTAAAATTTGAAAAATAATGTTACGACCGAAACCCTAACATAAGAGTTAAAGCGTTATGGCACTTAAAACTATTTCTATTATCATCTAGCCCTCACTTATTTTACACTTAAATCACGAAACTTTATATTTTTAAATGCATATCGAACTGGTGAGACATTTCATTTCAACCCTTTTGTTTTCGCCGCTGCGCGCCGCTCAGGTAGGTAGCGATAAGAAGATAAACAACAACGACAATGCACATGTTACTAGTTCTATGCCCTGTACTCCTCACCCCTCACCCCGGCTGTGGCATTCGTTTGTTAATAATTTGCAATTGCGCCTGTAGTCAGTGAGGTTGAGACAGACGACGCGAAGACACATTTCCTATATGGTGTAACTTCATTTATAAACGCCAACTGAAAACAATGCCGAAGGCGTCGGATATTGTCCGGAGTTGTTCGTGCAAAGTCTGTTTATAATATGATTTTGAAATTAAATTTTCAATGCTTCAAACGTGACTTGACATCATCATCTCATAAGACGTCATAAGATGTTCAATGTTGAACATCAGTCTCCCCTGTTGCATCCAGATTCGAGACTCCCGTCCTGCAACCTTCATACCGTCGCATCGCATGTCCATCTTGTGGATGGAAATCCTACGCTGCAAAACTGTCTGCTTACGAGCACTTTTCGACCCCATCGGCTCCTGCTCTCCTGTGGCCAATGTGGCCTGCCTATTGCTATTTCAGCATAATGTGGATGGCTATGTCGGTGACTTTAGTGCATCTCCAGGTCTCCTAATTACAGATTCGATTACGCAGAGAAACTCCGAACGAGGGACTTTGAGTTTTGAGATGTATCCGAGAGTGAGTGAACCACGTTTAGCACCGTAGTCATCACTGGTAACCAACATTGATTCAACGTCGACAATGTCGACATACCGATAGTCATCGTTAATGACCCAAGCAGCGCCCACATCTCCACCGAATTGAAGGCTTTTTCATCGTCCACAAACACTTAGTGGCAAATTAGACTCTTCTATCTTTTGCATGATTTGCTGCAGCGTAAGGACACATCCATATCTCCGTCTATGGCTCTATAGATACTATATATGGTCCCTTCGTAATCCATTATATTCGGGAGGCTAGAAGTCGTCAAGTATGCGTTCTAAACGGTTCGTGATGATCCTTGAAAACAGTTTATAATCATGACTAACTTTCTTCAAAAGGCTGTTATCACCTTTTTTGAAGAACAGCTCCAGATCGCCTCTTTTCCATGACTTTCATGCTTTAGGCGTTTTGCCCTCGAACACATCAACGAGCTTCTAGAGGACTTTAAATACCATCGGTCCACCCGTTCTCAGAAGCTCCGTGAGTCCGTCGTCGCCTGGCACCGTGTTGTTAACCTGTTTTAGGACCTTCCAATAAAAGGCTTACAATTTACCACCCAGGCCGGTTTATTTCACTAGGGATATTAAATTATTTGACTTGAGAGGAAAATAAAACTTTTGACACGCCGATTTCACGCCGGTCAAAATCATCGGCGGCGGCGGCGCGGCGCACAGGTCTATTACGGACTGATCTTTTTTATTTAATATTGTGATTTACTGAGATTTTTTTATATACAAGTTGTGAAATTTGTTAAATTCGTATTTGCAATTATTATTTTCACAAATAAATGTAAATTCTGTTAATCAAAAGAGCATTTCATTAATAATTACGTTTTAAAACACAGAAATCAATACTTTATGCTATTTTGGTCGAAGACCGGGTACTACCCGGGTACCCGGGTATTAAAACGCAAAGTCGGGTAATACCCGGGTACCAAAAATGGCCGGGTATTGCATTCCCTACTTTGGTACCGCTGGAAGTAGTGTATAGTATTTGTTTATGAATAAGAGAGTAACCCTTATTCATAAACGACTCGATCGATTCAAATGCTTCATAGGCCACGAACGGTAACCAGAGGGGCAAGTTATACCTCTCGGTCTTCTGTATAACCTGACGTTGCTTGTGCAAAAACCGTACCGGCTTGTTCGGGAGGCTGGATGTCGTCGAGCCTAAGTATCTACGATAGGCTGATATTTTATTTCCTGTATAAGAGCATTACGTAAATACATAAAGCAAATACGAAGCTTAGTATTTAGTATTTAACACATAAGAAGTAAGTCTGTTATTCAGTCAAGGCCACGCCGATTTCACGCCGACCATTAGTCGGCGGCGGCGGCGTGGCGAAAAAGGTCGGCGGCGGCGTGACGCCGGCGCGGCGCACACGTCTAATATCCAATTGTTCTAGCGAAATTTTCGAATTGATTACATTACTTATTATTATTTTCTCATAATATTCAGTTATTACTTTTTTCACAGTTCTTTAAAGATGACCTGCACAGATCTTGTCTCTTGACAAAAATAAAATTAAGCGACCCTTAGGGCGCGAGTGCGACTCGCACTTGGCCAGTTTTTATATAACGCCCTAAATCTGTCAGCTTCAGGCTTTCAAGGATTTCAAGCATAAAAAGTAGGTCATACAGATACACGACTTTTACTAGGGGACTACCGGGCTGTACACTGTTGCAAATACAGTCGGACAGACATATCTGAGCTGCCACGGTGCTCAAAATAAATAAATAAATATCTTGGGACATCTTACACAAATCAACCTAGTCCCACGGTACGCTCAATTAAGGTTTGTGATGTGGTACTAGGCGACGATAATACAGTGAGTAACCCGACAAACTTGAAAGGTATATTCCTGACCACATTTTGAGACTATAATGTCATATTAACTTTTCTGGATTCGGCTTAATTTAAGATATAATGATGTCTTGTCTTATCTCAGTTCTGATTCAATACTGACATACGTGCTTGCTAGGAGTAGTGACAGTTTTTATAGTGAGTTTCGAGGCGAGGGTATTATGTAACACACCACAACATCGTGTAACGAGCACTTCATCAACTAATGTTTAAGTCGGCCTCGAGAAACGCAACATGTACTTCAGCTAAACACAGGTATGCGGGCAACCACAAGTGCAAGCCAAGTGCAAATTCACGTAACCTGTCATTGACAATGGTCGACGTCATGTTGCCAACTAAATAACTGGATATCATCATCAGCTAATTGACGTCCACTGCTGGACATTGGCCTCCCCAGAGAGTTCCACAAAGATCGGTCGTGAGCTGCCCGCAACCGCATCCATTGGACACCCGCAACCTTTACCAGGTCGTCGCTCCATCTTGTGGGGGGCCTTCCCACGCTGTAATACTGGATATAGTTGATGGAAATACTTGATAAAGAAGAGTGGACAGGGGGTACTACCAACCCTTTGGACCTTGGTCAAGCTCAAGCCACATTGGACGCGTGTACAGCATTTGCGCTAGCGCGTTGTAGTTTATGTATAGATCATATTAGATGGCACACTGCTTGGATGGCGTGCACGTACGCGAAATGTGCAAGCGGTGTGTCATCTACTATGAACTTTCCGATGCTACAACGCGCACGCCAAAACACGCGCATGTGCACGTTCTGCACACGCATCCGGTGTGGATCAGCCTTAAGGGTGCAAACTGAGTGAACGCTTGAACGCACTCAAACCTAACACTAAGACACGTTGCACAGTGGCAGCTACGCCATTGACAATGACCTACGTCATTGCCAACTAGGACGAATTCAGGATATGAAGTTGATGGAAATACTTGATTTAAGGCCGAGTCACACCTGATCCGTACAGCACGAGCGCGTATGCGTTGCGTGCACGTTATACCGTATGTAAATGTCATAGTAGATGGCACACCGTTTTGCTGCGCCACGCAAGCGGTGTGCCATCTAATATGACAGTTACATACGCTACAACGCGCTCGCCACGCACACATACACCTGCTGCAAACGCATTTTAAGCAGTGGACGTCTTATGGCCGATTACGATACCAAACCTATTCAATTTATAAGGGAACCCTCCGTGAAATTAAAACCACTTTCTCGATTATAAGAAATCACGCAACAACCTATCACAACGTTTGTCACATGTTACACAACGAGCAGTAGACAGAAAATTGAAAGTGGCATCAATAATAACTTTCACCGGCTTGATACGCGAGGGCATTATAAACAAACTATCACTTCATAGTACAGCGTTTCGTATCACATAATGTCTGCTAAGCTTTTCAAACATCTTAATGCAAGATCAGCTAGTATCTTATCTTATTGGTGGGGCCCTTCCGGATACCACAACAACAAAACACAACACCAGTGACACTTAGGTAACCACCCGCCACTCCCGCTTTAGTTTAGTGACACTTAGATAATCCTTTAGTGGATTCTTACGAGTTGGGGTGGTGATAAATGTATTCTTGCTGCCGTCACTACACGGCTTCCGGATACACTTTGACCCATTGTGATCTTTTGTGTAACTGCCCCCTATTTCGCCTACTCCAGAGATGGTTCTATCTACGATATGTTTGAAGACGGACCCTAGCGGTAGCGTTTTGAGCTCCTTCGGTTCCAGATAGCCAGAACCGAAGTCTTTCATCCTTTGTCTGGTGAGGGCATGACATTCGCACAAGTGTTTTACTGTCTCATCTTCCTCGCCACACATTCTACAGTCTGGGGTGTCAGAAAGACCTAAAATTGGCCAAAAGAGGTTTGCCCCCAAAGTGTCCCGTAAACAGTTATGAGTTTGAGTTGTTTTTGATATATTTCCAAACCTTTTTGCTCTAGCCAGTGTCTACTTCGTGCATAAAGAAATTTGAATGCCTGAGACCCATCAGATTGTTCCACTCTTCCTGGTGATTCCATCAATAAATTGCTGCATCTGAGATCAGATCAGCTAGTAAAGTTCATGCAATTCTTTAATAAATAAACAACAACATTAGTTCTATACAAAAAAGGCTCCCCTGTTTTCCTTTTCACTAATTACGTAAAACCTAGTCTGTGCTAGATCCTTTAGTTAACAGTTTTCAAGTTCGACATTGCAAAAAAGGGTCTATCAGGGTAAGCTAAGGACAAATTACAAGCAAATCCCTGGGAGAGGGATTTGCTTGTAATTTGAGGTGCAATAGTGGCAGGCCCTAAGAACACTGTATGCGAAATATCAGCCTCCGCTCTTCTTTTGTTTCAGACTTATTCACGAAAATGTCAAAATATGAAGGTCATTTTTAAACTTTTATTGTAGCATAGGCAATCTTCTATGAAAAATTTCACCGGACCCGCATTCATTGACCGAGAGGCTGTTTAATTTACAGTTAATTTCTCAAGGTTTCCGAAACAAGCATTGGGATTTCTTTGATTTATATTTTTTCCATAATCATCTTCTGAGAGTCTACATTTTTTCACATGAATGAAAACAACAATACTTTTTGTTGGTGGCTTTCCAAATCTTCATACACCTTTATAAAATTATTGTCAATAAACTATACCTTGAAATAAATCTTTTTTATAATCCATGGGCTCTTTTATACCTAGACTGCGAGTAGTCATGTCATGTTCATGTCGACATAGCTATAAGCCTCTAATAATACAACAAATATGTAACTTTTCAAGTGTAATAAAAAATGCTACATGTTTCACTTGATCACTTAGCCACTGACATGCATAGCAATAGTCTATAGCAAAAATCAAAGCATGTGATACTAAAATATCCAACGAGTCTCTTACACTACACAAACGTCAAATTAAACAAATGTGTTGCCAAAATAAAACCAGTATTCCATCGCCCCCGCGGTTAGGTTTCAAACCGGACCGGTTCAAAACAAGTCACAAATCATTTCAACCGTACGTGGTTTTAAATAACAGCGGCTCTGCCGCGAACTTCCAATCCGCAAACAAGGATTCGTCTTTGTCACTTCGTCGAAGGCATTAGAATGACAGAAATATTTTTTTTTCAAACATGCAATGAAATATTGTCTTTACGTTCCTTAAAATAGACTCGGAAGTATCGCTTATAGGACGCAGTAACTCACTGGGATGGAAATGGAATTTCATAACACTTTTCAGGCCTAGGCCTGAAAAGTAACTAATTTTTAATTTTGACAACATTTGTCATATTTTTTTTTTGTATTTCTTTGTATGTTTGAGAAAAGCACTATACATGCCTCGGCGTGAAAACGGATTCCCGGCTTCGTTACTCCTCGCTCGCACGCTCATTCGGCCGTATATACCAACTTGGCCGGAAATGCTCATTTTCCCGGCCTCTGACTGATGTAATGTACTATTACGAATTTCGGTACTCGGTACCTGGGTACCAGTAGCCATAGGCTATGAATTGGAAAGTAAAGGATACGTTAGGTTTTACTCGGTACGTAATACATTTTATCGCGCTCTCGCTGACATATTGAAGCGAACGCGATGGCCTGCTTTACGCATCGAGTAAAATTAAAAAAAATAACCGACTTCAACCGATTTCTCCAAGATCCCATCATCACACCCCGACATGTTCCCAATTCCCAACGGGACCATCTCGGTTTGTTGAAGTCGGTTAAAAAAGAATGATCGAAATCGGTTGGCGTGAAATGACTTATTCGACCATTAGTTATTTGCCCACATGCTTAATGACATGTTAGTGTGACAATGTTCAAATTTCAAGTTGACAGTGTAACATAGAACCTTGTAATATTAAGGCAGCGATTGTTTATAATAAAAACTTTATGTACATACTCTAGAGAGTTCTCAGTTCCATAAATTATCAATCTAATTATCATAATGAAGATATATTAGGTAGTATAAATATGTCAAGATGTCGATAAAAATGGCAAATATATAATACAAGTTTTTCATGTAAATATTGAGTAAGAAAATAACTAAAATAGAATCTTGTTTTGACAAACACGGATATTATATCTATCTATAAGTACTCGTAGTTTAATTTCAGAGTGACATGAAGTGAGAGTGAATAGATATAAAGCAATTTATAAAGTTGATATGAGGATGTTGGTACTGTCAATGTATGTACGGAATAAAATAAATAAATAACAAACGAATACAGGGTGGCCAAAAAATAAATGCATTAACAATGCCAGTAAGGTTTGGGAACGCAGAACGGACGCTCTAAGATTTTTTTTAATTAGTTCAAGTTTCAGAACCTAGTTACAACTTTACGTATTATTTCAAAAAAATGTCGATACTTCTTGAACTTCCAAAAAAGCCCTAGGGGGCTATTCTGAGTCCCAAAACCTTACAGGCAAAGGGAACGCTCTTATTTTTTCGGCACTCTGTAGAGTATTTATAAAAAAAACTACTTTATTGTAATAAACGAAACCCGCTAATATAGCTAGTTATTAGGTTATTACAGTTATAGGAAAGTTTGTTTTTCAACGGATTTGTTTCAATATTTTGATGCAAGTCATTCATTCATTCACTACTATATAGGTACAGTTTTTGCAATTAGTACTTCATTTTGATGTGTGTGTAATCCTGGTTAATTACCGATATATATTAAATAAAACACGACGTTGTCATTGTTTAATCACAGCATATACACCGTGTTTTTATTGATTTCCGTTAAATTAAAGAGAAGCTTATTTAGGTCAAAAATAATCAATTTGTCTAAGAAACTAGTACCTTAACTCTAACTGATATTGAGTTATTAAAAAAATAAGTTTAATGACTGAACAAGTGTATTGCAACCTTTATTACATCCTAATGAAACTTATTTTGACATGTGCCGTCAGTCACCTGAGATCTTATTCTTAAGGTTATCTCACACATGCTATTTCAATTATTATGTATGAAAACGAAAAACATATTTTTTTACGAATTAAACATAAGCCGATATACTAGGCAACTTCTACTAATGTCCCAAATAACCTGTCCTATTTAACGGAAATCAATAAAAACACGGTGTATGATTATAATGAATAACTATTTGAACAAAAATATATACATATTATACGATTTACAGTTTTTACTGCTACGTACCATTATGAGGAAAAGATGATTTGCCTATCTCCCTTCCGCACCTGCAACAGACAAAGAGAAAACGGTAATTCAAGGAAGGCAACGAAGATAGCGCACAAAGAAATCGATGAATGAACTATATCGATGTAACAATAGCAGCGACGTTTATGTGGAAATGGGAGCTGGAAGCATATAGATAAATAGGTATTTGAATAAATTATTGCTTCCGCTTTGCACGGCCTAGAGCCCCAATACACCTCAAGGTGCATTTAGACCAAACGTGCATTCGCTTATTCTATCCCCCACTCTACAACTCGACGAATCACGTTTTGTGTAACGAACGAATTTCGTAGAGTGGGAAATATAATGAATGAATGCTCGTTTGGTCTAAATGCACCTTTACGATTTCATATAGATAGACCACCAAAATACTCTAAAGGCTGAGCCACACCGCATGCGTGTGCTGCACGCGCACGCCACGCAATCGGTGTGCCATCGACTATGACATTTACATACGCTGCAACGCGCACGCAAGGCACACGCATTCGATGTGGCTCGACCTTTAGAGTATTTTGGTGTTCTATCTTTCCTAAATACTACGGAATCAACCAACACCAAGAATTCTACTATCTACTACGAACAAATAAAACATGGAAGCCGCACGCCATAATAAATTGCCTTTCAAAAACGGTCCTGAATTTTATTTTACAAGTGTCACACCCTCTTCAATGCATCACGGCAAAGAATTTCAAAATCAACCTAAAAAAACTTAAACCGCCATTTAAAAATAGTTGTGATTGGTCCATCAAAGTTTTGATTGGCTATATTCTATAAACATTTGTCAAAAGGTGCATTCGGACCAAAAGAGCATGCGCTGTTCTAGCCCCCGCTCTACGAAATCAACCAATCACGTTTCGTGTAACGATCGAATTTCGTAGAGTAGGGACTAAAGATGTTAGAAGATGATGTTGAAAAGCGCTATGTCCTGCCCATTTTGGCACAATTGAGCAATTGTTTTTGGGGGCATGTTTGAGCTGGCGTTAGACGTCCATGTTATATACGGTGGCAGACTATCTACTAATACCTATACATATACCAAGTTGGTTCCATGTGCTCTCTCTTAATTAGTACTACGTAGAGTAATCACCAATCCAATAAACTGTTAGAACGGCAAGTAAGTTATATTGGAACAGCGTAATGGATTAGCTCGCATGACATACGAATTCATTTCCTCTGTTACGGGGGTTTCCATTACTGGGGCAATCATAATCATAATGGAGCGTCTTGTTGTACAATCAAGGTCATGTGCTCGACTGTACCCGTCCTCATCAACATCATGGGTAAATAAATCGTCGGCTGACAAGCAAAACTCACTATAATAAAATATTTAAACCGCCTTCAAAAATTAACCCAAACTCAAAATTAAAAAATAATTTTATTTCCTACTTCTTAGGATTTCCTACCCAAACCTTTAAACCTTTTACCCTATTCATTGAAATAAAATATTATGGCTAGGTATCCTACAGATTTCTTAGAAGTCGATGCCAAGTGCCGCCGATTATGTTTTTATCAACAGAATGATCTACCTCAGTCATTTTGATGAAAGCATAACCGGAGTGACAGTAAGTTACAAAGCTCTATCGAATACAATCATATACTCGCGAAGTGAACATATTTGGCTTGGCACCGACTTCTAAGAAATCTGTAGGATACCTAGCCATAATATTTTATTTCAATGAATAGGGTAAAAGGTTTAAAGGTTTGGGTAGGAAATCCTAAGAAGTAGGAAATAAAATTATTTTTTAATTTTGAGTTTGGGTTAATTTTTGAAGGCGGTTTAATTTTTATTTTAAAATATTTTATTTTTTGCTTTTTAGTAGTGTAAAATCGTTATTTAGTGTGCTCTAAATATTTATAATTAGAATGTACTGCACTATAATAGACCAGAAAATCTGAATCTATATTATTTAAAGAATCACTAACCGCTAACCAACATGTCATAACTACTAAGCAAACACTTGAATAGATCTCGAAAATGTATGACAGTTGTTATATTCAAAGAATTATCCTCCAACTCCTAATCGTTAAGGAGTTATACCTTACGTCATCAGCTCACCAACATGAGACTATGACCACCTAAAGGCAAATATTCAAAAAGCTTCCAAAATACATGAACTATGTTATATTTAAAGAATTATCCCCCAACTCCTAATCTCTAAGGAGTTGTACCTTCCATCATCAGCTCACCGACATGAAAGGATGACCACCTAAACGCAAATACTCGGATAGCTTGCAAAATACATGAAATATGTTATATTTAAAGAATTGTCCCCCAACTCCTAATCTCTAAGGAGTTGTACCTTTCATCATCAGCTCACCAATATGAAAGGATGACCACCTAAAGGCAAATACTCAAATAGCTTCCAAAATACACGAAATATGTTATACTTAAAGAATTATCCCCCAACTCCTAATTGCTAAGGAGTTGTACCTTCCATCATCAGATCACCAACTTAAGATGTTCATGACTAGACGAAAATACTTCATTAGTCTTCGAAAATAAATGAAAAATGTCATGTGTGCCTACAACATTTGAAGAGTTCCCTCGATTTCTCCAGGATCCCATCATCAGATCTGAATTCGGTGACAATGGGACCAACTAGAAAGTATACCCTTTCAAACAAAAAAAGAAGTTTTCAAATCGGTCCACGCGTCTTCGAGTAATCGGGGAACATACATAAAAAAAAAAAAAGATTTCGACGAATTGTAAACCTCCTCCTTTTTGAAGTCGGTTAAAAACTGTCACTACTCTTAGCAACCTCTTATGTCAGTATTGAATCAAAACTTAGATGCGATCTCTATTTCAAGTAGGTATTTGTTACTTAGTGAGTTTTGGTTGTCAACCGACGAAATGTTTGTGAGCCTCCGTAGCCTTGTTGGTAGATGGTAGTGACACTGTCTACGAAGCTGGAGGTTTTGGGTTTGAATCCCGGCGAGGGCGGCGAGGGCATTATTTGTGTATCTATTTATCACAAATATTTGTTCCTTGGTCGTGGTTGTCTATGTATTTTAGTATCCATATGTATCTGGTGTTTATTATAAGCGAGATTGTAAAATATCGGTCCTTTCGGTCGCACCATAAATTGGGATCCATCATGACTATTACGAGGATCTTCATCTAATGAGCCGTCGATAACTGCCTTTATACTAATAACTAACATCGCTTTCCTCATTTTACAATAACATCGATATATATTCAATTTTGTTTTGTGTGATTTTGATACTATGAATTATTCAACAAAAAACTGTAATATTTTTCAAGGTTAACTGCTCTATTATGGCACCATATTCTTTGAATAATGCTGATGTATACAATAAAGAATAATGCTGAGCAATCCTTCGTGATTTAGACATGACGTGGCAGTTTTTACACATTTCGTAAGATAAAATACTATTATACTTTACTTAAGTAGGTTTTAATATATGATTATATTATATATGACAGTTATAAAGCCAAGTTACAGCACACGTACCCGGTGCGGCTTGGCCTTAAAGGTTTCAAGCTCCAATTGCTTGATTGAAATTTATATCATGTTAAATAGCCAAATTTTAGGTCAATAGTGTCAATACCTATTCATTATTAAGCGCCAATTCCCGTTTTGTATGAGGAATGTGAAAAGTCAATTTTCCAAACAGTGAATTTTGTGTATATGTTTATGATGTCGAAATCAATATATACCAAATTTAGCCAGTATATTAGACATTATGTTTGGAATAGGTATGTAATGTATCATACATACATACCTATCCCAAAGTACTTTACACATTCAACAAGAATTTATTCATAAATGTAACTATTCCAAAGTTAATCCAAACATGAACCGGCAACACAATTATGGCAATAGTTGTTTTCAAAGCTTATTTGAGAATATCACTTAAGGAAAACAATTATTAGTGTGAAATAACCTTTCAAAGTCAAAGTCAAATAATTCTTTATTCAAATTGGAACAGCAACAAACTCTTTTGAATCGTCTAGGTATTCAAACTACTTCCGGTTCGAACCCTACACCGCTTTAATACATAGTGAAAATAAAAAGTATAAGTAATTTAATAAAATTAGGGACCAACTAAAGTCTACGACCAAAAACGCCAATTTCATAGGTAGGTACAGGGACACAAAATAAGACAACGAAAAGAATTTTGACCCTTTGACCCAATATATCAAACATATTAAATCGGTTATTATGATTATGACTACCATTCCTTGTTACCATGTACGATTATAGAAATAGACATACACGTGCCACTTGCAAGTCTGACCCTTAGACGGTAGCTCTAGACGTATTAATAGCTGATCTGGTTCCACGCAGTTCATTGCCATACATTTGTCTGTTTGGAAAGATAAGGCACTTGAGATATATGGGCGTGCCTGGCTGCCAAACACCTTCACTTTCCGAACAGAGGCCCTACCGCGAATCGCGAACGAAGTCTTGCCTCTCTCTCGCTCTCGCGAATTCATACATAAGTCTGGCACAGTGATGGGCAAAATGTAATCGACTAACGATTAACAATTAAGATTAACTTAAAAGTAATCGATTAATGATTAAATTTGACGATTAATAAATCTTAATCGTTCTTGTTCGACTAATTTAATCACATCGATTGTTTAATTAGATTTGTTTTTTTCGATTAATATCAGGATTTTTTGTGAGTCGTAAATTCAGGTTACCCTAATAGACTTATACCTGAAGCGATGTATAACAATACCTAAGACTTTCTGCGAGTATTTCATAATCGGGCATTTTCGCGAGAAGAGATACAAAAACTTATTTTTCTGAAACAGGTAAATTTTATATTTTTCCTGCTCAGAATCACGAGCCCTTTCGATCCTACTAGAAGAAAAAAACCGGCCAAGTGCGAGTCAGACTCGCGCGCGAAGGGTTCCGTACCATTATCAATTTATAATTAAAAAAATACAGTTAAATCAACCTACCTCAAAAACTATAGCAAATAATTTAATCAAACTAAAAATCGTTGATAGAGTTTATTAATGTGCATAACATATATTTTTTTTAGAATTTTATGTCGCGTAGTTTTAAAAATAGAGGGGGGGGGACACATTTTTCAGACTTTGAGAGCTGATATCTCGAAAACGATTTGCTTAAATAAAAATAAGATGTATAAACCTTCATATCATTTTCAAAGACCTTTCTATTAATACCCCACATGCTTATATATAACTAAATTTTTTTTTCTATCCCTCAGTTACATGTATGGAGGGCCCCCACCCCAATGGTTTTTTTTACAATTTAGTATCATAATCCTGTAGCGGTTCCTACAACACATATCCTTACCAAATTTCGATACTATAGCATTTATAGTTTCCGAGTAAATCGTCTGTGACAGACGGACAGACGGACAGACGGACATGACGAATCTATAAGGGTTCCGTTTTTGCCATTTTGGCTACGGAACCCTAAAAAGTGTCCCAACTTTTTGTTTCTATTACGTAACCGTTTTTCAAACACTTTGTACAGCGGTTACAAAGTGGAGAGTATGTAAAATGTATAAAAAATGTGGGACCATTTTTTTCTTGTACTTTTTTTCTCCTAGATTGAATGAACTTGTTATTCTGAGTAGGAAAAACATTAAATTTAGCTACCTTAAAAAAATTTTTTTTTGGATCTCTTCTCGCGAAAATGCCCAATCGCGGTTACCTTTGGTAAATAATATGTCAAAGCATTCGTCAGTTTTTGACAAGTGGCGTCAAAGGATGTTGAACGATAATACATTATTTTATTTATGCACTGTGTTGAAAAATTCTTAATCGAGTAATTTAGTCGATTAAAATGACGATTTATTAATCGTTAATCCAATTCTGCGACGATTAAGTTAATCTCAATTAAATTAATCGCGATTAATTTGTGACGATTAATTCTTTAATCGATTAGTTAGTTGATTAAAAAAAATAATCGATTAATGCCCATCTCTGGTCTGGCAGGGAGACAACACTTCAATTTCTACATCAAAATTCGTAAATTTTGAAGTCTCTATCTCTACAACGACGTGCACGCAACGCAAGCGTCTAAATAAGACATTTTCATACGCTACAACACGCACGCAATGTACAGGCGCACGCGCATCTGGTGTGTGTGACTCAGCCTTTAGGCCATTCAGTACAATGTCAAGTAAGTTATTTCTTACAATGGAGCATTCCATGAAAACGTGTCGTAAGCGACACTGTCTTTTCAATACTTTTGAAAAATTAAATTAGTAACCCGAGTTACAGTATAATAATAACATAAGTATCAAGGCTTTAAGATTGACAGTGTTTCCTACCAGCTAGCATATTTTATTACGGTAGCTACCATAGCGACACGTAAGCGACAAAAAGTAGATGTTTTCATGGAATGCTTCCAATCTGATTAATAACGTCATTTCGACACGGATCCTGAGTGGCCTAAATCGGTTCTAAAAAACGCAAGTGAAGGTGTATTCAGACCAAACGATCATTCGCTGTTCTATCCTCCACTCTACGAAATCAACGAATCACGTTTTGTATCGAATTTCGTAGAGTAGGGGGTTAGAATAGCGAATGCTCGTTTGGTTTGAATGCACCTTAATACGTCTATGTTCATCATCATCATCATCAGCCTATGTTAGTCCACTGCTGGACGTAGGCCTCTCCTATTAACTGTGCGTATAGACGCATTAGGAAGTAAATGCCCATAATCGCCACGCTGGGCAAGCGGATTGGCGATCGCAGTAATGTGTCCACTATGATGACGCTGCTGCCCATCGTCAATCTTGTACAATGGTAACTGGTCAGTGACACTTAAATCCCTTAGTCGACTCTTACGAGTCTTACGACACTCGCAGGAGGAGTTGGGGTGGTGACAAATGTATTCTTACTGCCGTCACCACACGGTCGACGTCACGTCTATGTTACGCATAGTTAATAGGAGAGGCCTACTAGTAGTGGACTGAGATAGGCTGATGATGTGATGTGATATATAGGTGCTTACTTTATGTGGGTGGCTGTACCTGCACTCTCCAATCTCTCGATCTATTCCTAGCGAACAAGTTCGCAATGAAACTCGACAGGGAATGTAAATAGGCTCAGTAATGCATAGGCAAGTAGCTCTCCGATACCGAGTGTACTTTGTACTAGTTACACTTTACTCTTTTTCTTCTACACAAATGTATCGTCTTTTTAATCGGTTGGGTACATTATTGATTTATTGTATAGGTGCGTTCAGACCAAAAGAGCATTCGCTGTTCTATCCCCCGCTCTACGAAATCAACCAATCACGTTTTGTATAACGATCGAATTTCGTAGAGTGGGAGGTTAGAACAGCGAATGCTCTTTTGCTGAACTCTCTGAACGCATTATTAGAAATCTGTTCAGCGACTTTTTGCAATTTTTCATGAAGTCAACATGATAATCTCTAGCTATTTTGTACTATTTGATTACCTAATATAACGCACCATATAGTCTTATTGTTATTTTTTAAACACATGCATATCAAAGTAATTTTACTCAAATTTTATTTTATTATGGTAGGTATAAAGCTTTTCGACATGCACAAAAAAAACTAATACCCGCATAACTGAAACTTTCGAATATTTGCAAGCCCTAGTTGTGCATAGGTCATATAGCTTATAAAATGTAACTACTTATAAATCGACGTAAATGATGACTATTGATGACCAACAATTTCTGCCAAGCAACTTTGGCAGAAATAAACTATACAGTCAAGTGTAAAAATATGTATCGAAAGAATCCTTTTATAAATATATTACAATGTTCATATTACACAGAATTAAAATGCACTGTGGCATATTTTTGAGTTTTATATCCTCGGTTGACAACCAAAGCTCACTAAATAACGAATATTATCAAACCGCGATTAGAATGGGATTCGAAAGTACTGTTGACACGATAGTGTATAAGTCAATCAAGGACATATTTATAGCTGTTTTCATATATTCATAGTTTAAGTGCAGAGACTTACAGACGATAGATTAATTAATCACTCACTACATCTGTAAACATATCTTTTCTTAGTAAATGATGTGTCATTTGTTATGTCAACAGTACTTTCAAATCCCTTTCTGATTCCGGTTTGATAATACCTACATGTAGTAAAGCTCGTATCTCAGTTCTGATTAAATACTGACATACAATACAAGTAGTGACAGTATTTAAAGTGAGTTTTACTTGTCAGCATATACACCTTATTTTGCGGATAATCCCACAATGTCGTATTAACAAACGTGCTTACCATAGAAAAAAAACAACTGCGAAAAACTTCCTCTGCATTGCCGGTCCAATGTGCTTCCAATTACACCAGACGACCTTCCGTGAATCACAGCGAATTTAGTCAATGGTATTGTGAAACTAATCACTAGCGACATCTGTACTTAATGTTACGAAGGTACTATAACTTTAAGCCACTCAAAAACGTATGTCTACCACAATCGTCCGCAAATTCTATCACTCTCCGTTGCGACCTTACCTTTCCTTATTACCTTATTTTGCCTTTGACTGTACTAATCATGACAACCTAAATACCTGAAACAAAAAACTAAAGAGGTTCGGACAAAAACAGGTTCTAATTGCACTTCCTACTCACGGCGATGCACGTGTAAAGCAACCTTGGACGTTTTTGGCCGAAGTCGTAAACAACTTTGTAACTAATAGAATAGAAACGTCGTAATGTAGTGCTAATCATTTTGACAGCATATTGACAGAACTCTGGCAACAACAATTATTGAGTTGGTAATTATCGATAGGGTTTATCGTTACGTTGTGCATACGATCACTAGGACAAGGTACAGTTCCTTAACTGTACCTAAAAATATATGTACCATGTAGAGGCACGCAAAGTGACAACAAAACGAATCAACATTTAAAAAAAACAACTGATACGCCTCTTTTTGCTGATTGAGGTAATCTTTTACCCGATGACATTGATTAGTTCTATGCTTTTTTACGGTGAAATGCCAAAATGTTCTGTCACTTAACAAGATCTTTCCGTTATTTTAGTTTTTAAAGCATGTTACTTCTGGTACTTTTCAGTCCTAGGAATGCTAAGTTGTTATGAAATGCCTTAACATATCAAGTTCAATAATCGAACCAGCGATATGGTAATGTAAAAAGGACCCCGGGCCTAAAGTATGGAAAATGTGGTTTCAGTTAAATGGGCTGGGATTTTGATATTGTGTAGAAGTCAGTGCCCTGAACAAAATTCTCTATGGGTGCTACCACGGTTTCCGAGACCGTTTCAAAGTTATGACTGATTTTATACCCTCCTATGAGTTGAGATTACAAAAACAATGTAATAAAAAGTTAAGAGTAAAATAAAAGAAAAACGCGTCAGAGTACGTAATCAGTCTATATGCTATACAATATTCTTTATTTGTACACCTATATTATATGATCTATCAAAAAATTACATATTTTCATTTTTCATATTTACATACATTATTACATATTTTCTATATTCCTAACTTATAAATGCACAATGTATTAAAGCACATGTACATGACGTGCTTATGAAGTTGACGTTGCTACATTTTATCTTTCTTTGACGGCCAGTTTATCGTAAAATAGGTTGGAAATAATATGTCAATTGTTTTAAATATTATAGACGGGAATTAAATCTTACCAACGCCTAGAACTTTTGTTATCTGGCACAAAATTAGTCGTAACTTTAAAATGGTCTCGGAAACCGTGGTAGCACCCATAGAGACTTTTGTTCAGAGTATCGACGTCTACAGAATACCAAAATCCCAGCCCATTTAACTGAAACCACATTTCCCATACTTTAGGCCCGGGGTCCTTTCATTAGTTTGAGAAAAATATAACAAACGATACAGTGGACAGTGACACTGTCAAACTTAACAGTTGACAATCTAGTATTTTAAATTACAGGATGCTTAGCCAAGTTGCCAATCGCTAGCGCTTAGTAGCGTATCGTAGTTTTCCCTCTCTGTCACTCTTTCGTATTAGTGCGACAAAGACAGTTAGCTGCCTTTCGTTTACGATTGACGATTAACCGTTAGCGATTGGCAACTTGTCTAAGCACCCAGATCACCTCAAGCAAGATGATTTCTGAGTAAAATAAGTTGAGCTCACCAGTCTATCCATATTATTTAAGGTCGAGCCACACCGGATGCGTTTGCAGCACGTGCGCGTCGCGTGTGCGTTGTAGTGTATGTTAATGTCATATTAGGGCCTTATCACACTTGCGATTTACAAGCGAGGCGAAAGCGAAGCGTACGCGCGGCGTGTTCGTCGCGTGCCCGCAACCAATTCGCCGCGATGGTGTCGCGATTACGCCGCGACCGCGTGACGAATACGCCGCGACTGTGCAGCGAGTTTGCCGCGTCAAGAGTTGGTATCCATTTTGTAATAATAAATCTTATTAGTGACTGTCCAAGACTCAGATCACTCTGAGCGATTTACTGACGGCTGCGCAGCGTATTCGTTACGCGATCGCGGCCAAATCGCAACGCACTCGCGGCGAATTGGTTACGGGCTCGCAACGATCACGCTGCGCGCTCGCTTCGCTTTCGCCTCGCTTGTAAATCGCAAGTGTGATAAGGCCCTTAGATGGCACACCGCTTGCGTGGCGTGCACGCGCGCGTGACCAGGCAACGACGTGCCATCTACCATGATAGTTACAGCCTATTAGTGCCAAATTGCACCTGCATGTCATAAACTCACAATGCAGGCTAGTCCTATTATAAATTATAATCAACCATTTACATAATTAATTGTATAATTATTCTAATTCTAAAATAACACAAATCCTAACGATTCAATATATTTATTTATAGACAGGAATCGATTCTACTTATAAATTCGGCAGATGAATAGTCTGTTTCATAAACGTCTCCTAACTTAGGAAGCCGTTAAGTATTGTTTGTCCCTTTCGGTCTTATGGACACATTGTTAAGACCGAAAGCGACAAACAATTATTATCGGCTTGTTAAGTTAGCAGACGTTTATGAATAACGGTAAGTCTGTGACAGTGATTAAAACGTGTGCCGGAAATACTCGTGAAGATATCAACGCTTAGCGTTTAACCACAACATAATTCTTTACGACACAAGCAATGATTGGGAAGTATATGATAAAAGTGACACGGAAGACGCAAAGATATTTAAAACGTGCTAATGACATTCTGAAGGCCGCGAGCTGTTTGGATGAAGATGTTTCGGCATTTATTTTGGGGAAGTCTATGTCTATGTTTAACAGAAATAGCCGATTACGAACTAGGTGAAATTACTAAAGAAAGGACATTCTGCTATATAAGTGGTTGATAAAAACCTATTATATTTTTTATCAAACTGATTTAGTATGCACAGGAATAAATAATGACGCAATAAGTTCTTGTTTAATAGATTTGGATGACATACAACCTGTTACATAATTACTAAACGTCGAGCCACACCGGATGCGTGTGCGGCACGTGCGCGTTGTAGTGTATGTTAATGTCATATTGCGTCCGCTTGCGTGACGTGACGCGCACGGGTTCTGCAAGCGGTGTGTCATCTACTATGACATTTACGGTACAACGGCAAACCACGAACACGTGCGTCCGTATTCGCACGTGCAATACACGCACCAGGATGCTTAGCCAAGTTGCCAATCTCTAACGCTTAGTAGCGTATCGTAGTTTTGCCTCTCTGTCACTCTTGCGACAAAGACAGTTGGCTGCCTTTCGTGTACGATTGACGATTACGCGTTAGCGATTGGCAACTTGTTTAAGCACCCAGGTGTGGCTTGGCCTTAAATCTTTCAAAGTTTTTGACGTAATTTAATTTGTCACATCGGTTAATTTTCTCAAATAAAATTCCTACTGTGTCGTTCAGTAACAGGAAAGGAAATAAGGTAAACAATGTAAACGTCTCAATTGTCGCTATTGAAAGAAACACGCCAGATACAGCCAGCAACACGGCGATCACAACAGCGATGCATTGGTGCATTCCACGAAAACGTCTACTTTGTCGGGAACGTGACGGGTATGACAGCTAGCTTAGAAATATATGGAAAGTTCGAGAATTCTCTACAAATACAAGGGCATTTCTCTGAGCGTTTCAACCGCCGTGACTTCGGTGGCAACATTATTACATTTATTACGCGTTTTCCGTGGGTATCTCATATTTTTTTGGATAAATTGGTAGACGTAGTTGACAACTGACCAATGCCCAAAAACATCAAGTTACAAAATTAAGATACATCATAAATTGTATTCGTAACTTTCTTAAGGTGCATTTAGACCAAACGAGCATTCGCTCACTCTATCCCCCACTCTACGAAATTCGTTAGTTACACAAAACGTGATTCGTCGAAATACGTTAACTTCGTAGTGGGGGATAGAATGAGCGTATGCTCGTTTAGTCTAAGTCCACCTTTAGATGTACGCGAAAAATGGCGCAACGTAGATACCCGACAAACTCGTGGAATGCACTATTACTAAGAGGTTACGATAACAATGCAACAGAAACCTTGTTGGCGTACTGTACAGATAATGTTATAATTAGGACTGGTTTACGTTGATGTGATGAATTAGCTTGTTCAATTATAAGATCTCTAATAATATATGGTGAAAGAGAGGTGACGTGTGTTTACGAGTGTGCTACGAAAAAAAACAAATGTTAGAGATAACGGCTGCCTCCATTTCTTGTCAAAAATACAGCGACCCTAGCGCGATTGAGGATTTGTCTCTATCATTAAAGGTGGATTTACACCAAACTAGCGAATGCTCATTCTATCCCCCACTCTACGAAATCAAGGAAATTCGACGAATATCCTCCTTTTAACTTTTAATAACAATGATGAGAATTTCGTAAAAAAAACGTTACCGGTCTCTTAAACACACGACAATAAATAAAAAATGCCGCCATCGCTTCTTGTAAATTACACCATAATTACAATTTATTAAACCAGTTTTTTGGCGGATACATACCGCTTGACAAAAGCTTAATTGACATTATTAAGGAAAGACGACAGTTTAATATACAAGGGACGAAAACTCATAAGGATACGAACTGGAGAATCTTTAATAGCCCTATTAAAGTTTTGTTCTGTTTTTGCCCAAAAACGGAGTGTATTTTTTAATGTTCCTTGTTTCATTAAGGCCAAGCCACACCGGATGTGTGTGCGTGGCTGCGCGTTGTAGCGTATGTAAATGTCATATTAGATGGCACACCGCGTTCGCGCACAAGAACGCATCACGTGCAAGCAGTGTGCCATCTACTATGGCATTTTCGATGCTCAACGCGCACGCTAATTACACGTTGACGTGCTATACACGCATCTGCATGCTTAGTGCAATAGTATGTCGCCGCGAAATAGATTTCCCGTAAGGTCCGACCGAGATCTCGGTCTCGGTCTCGGTCTCGGCATTCTCGGCCAAAAATCGAGCCGAGATTTCCTTCTGGGCTCTCGGCCAAAAATGGCCGGGACTCTCGCCCGTGGCCGAGATTCGTAATTAGCTGTAATTAGAGAGCTTGACGCCATCTCGCGAACTTACTGCGATTTTATTGGTGTCATATTGACATGAACTGACTTCAATTTCACTTTAAAATGAACGGAAGGAATAATTTAGAGTAAGCGACCCCTATCATACTATCGATAAAAATATGTACCTAAAATTCGAATACCAATTTGTCGGGTACATACATAAAAAAAAATAAAAAAAAGAAATATCGAATGAAAGTTGCTGTATTTAGTTTGACGTTGGACTTAATATAATTTATACGTTTTTTATCCTTTCTACCAAGTCTCGGTCTCGGTCGAGAATCAAATTTATTCTCGGTCTCTGTCTCGGTCTCGGTCGAGACTAAAATATGGGTCTCGGTCGGACCTTAATTTCCTAAGTCTTTCATTAAGAGGGCGCATACACCCAAATTGCAGCACGGAGATTGCATTTTAAGATGTCTTAAACATGAAAATATGCCACAATATCATACATACAGAAACTACATCATATTTGCAAGGGCCGATAGGGAACAAATCCGCAAAGGATTGAAGTTCGCTCGATAGAAATCGACCACGAAAACATGTCTAATTTTCGGGGAGATTTTATTTCCTGACGTTACTTTGCATGCTATAATAGTAATAATTTAGTATTTTGTAGCTTAAACTAATGCCGAGGGCTGATAGGCATAACTTTTTTTATGGGTTGTCATGTTTAAGAGATAGAGAGGTAAGTAGCATTTGGCGTATAGACCCTTTTTATTTCGCGCGCTGTGTTCTCTCCCGTCGCGCATTTCGTGCGATTTGCTATATCTTCTATTTCCATCCGTGGGCGCGGCCAGTCGCGATCACTCCGTTGAGACGAGAGGACTATGCTCGACGAGCTCATGACGGTAAAATTAATTTAATTAACTCTTTGAAGGTCTGTTTCACATTTAAACCGAAGTTTTGAACCATTGGGTAATATGACTAATAAATAAAACTTCATTCAACAAGTTTTTCATTCATCATTAATGAAAAACATTATCTTATCAGATTTTATAGTGGAAACGAGGGACATACATGCAGTATAAGCAAAAATAGACGATGATTTTTTTGGATCGCGTAGGTTTGTATACAAATAATAGGTATTTCGTATGTAAGTCGCGAGACTCAAATTTTCAATCGAAAACGAGGAAGATCGACCATTCGCGTCTACTTCAAAAATAACAGATTTCCTTGTCTGAAAAATTGGCATGCTTGTAACCAAAAAATGTTTAGCATGTGGAATACAGGGTGGAAATTCTTTTTGGGTCAGTGAGGGCAGCTACGAGATCCAGACTTTATTTTAACTTAATGAAGATTGGGGTTTAAAGATTTTGGAAAAAACATACAGGGTGCGTGAAAATGGTCATTTGTGACAAACTTTTTTTTTGATGCCAATCGATCCTGTTTCTGTTCAGGATCAAAAGCATGTATGAGAACCAAAAAAAAATTTTCGGCTAGAAAAGCCGCAAATCATGAATTAAATTTCCCATACAAATGAATTTTTGTCATTATACTCATCATCATCAGCTTATGTTAGTCCACTGCTGGACGTAGGCCTCTCATATTAACTATGCGTCTAGACGCATTAGGACATTATACTCGATTTCGACTAATTCACATACGTGGAATCCGAATTTAGGGTCCATTTTAAGATTCAAGATGGCGGCACATTTTTTTCTTTATTTTGTCATTGTACACGTTTTCGTCTAATACACATACGTGGAACCCGAATATAGAGTCCACTTTAAGATCCAAGATGCTGGTATTTTTTTTGGAATTTTCGTCATTATACTCGATTTCGACTAATTCACATACGTGGAATCCGAATTTAGGGAATCCGAATTTATTTTGATGCCAATCGATCCTGTTTCTGTTCAGGATCAAAAGCATGTATGAGAACCAAAAAAAAATTTTCGGCTAGAAAAGCCGCAAATCATGAATTAAATTTCCCATACAAATGAATTTTTGTCATTATACTCATCATCATCAGCTTATGTTAGTCCACTGCTGGACGTAGGCCTCTCATATTAACTATGCGTCTAGACGCATTAGGACATTATACTCGATTTCGACTAATTCACATACGTGGAATCCGAATTTAGGGTCCATTTTAAGATCCAAGATGACGACACAAATTTTTGCAATTTTCGTCATTCCTTATACTTGTTTTTGACTAATTCACGCACGTGGAATCCGAATATCCCATTTCCACTAGGTAGGTACACATACGTAGGAAATCTAGGATCTTGAATTGATCCTAAATTCGGGTACTTATGTAAATTAGTCTAAAAAACGACTACAATGACAAAAATTACAAAAGAAAGAAAAACACTCTACCGCCATCTTCGATCTTAGAATGGACTCGAAATTCGGTTTCCACGTATGCGAATTAGTCAGAAACGAGTATAATGATTAAAATTGCAAAAAAAGTTGCCGCCATCTTGGATCTTAAAATGGACACGAAATTCGGATTCCATTTATGCGATTTAGTCGGAACCGAGTATAATGATGAAAATTGCAAAAAAAACGTTGCCGCCATCTTGGATCTTAGAATGGACCCGAAAATCGAATACCACGGATGTGAATTAGTCAGAAATGAGTATAATGATGAAAAATGTTCCGCCATCTTGGATCTTAAATATATAGGTACTACATTTTCAGAATACGTTTTTAACTATCATGAATGTGCTAGGATGTCAGATGTCAACTAGAATGACATAAATCAAAAACAATTTTCTTCGAGTAACAGTAACAAAATTACGTTTTAACTGTTCTAAGTAATGCAGATGACTAAAGTACTTGATTAAGTTGGATTCAATATTACAGTAACGGATTACAATAGCGATCCCAAGGAATGGATTACAGGCGTAGCCGTAGTACAGCATTTAATGCTGAGCATTACAGTAATTTTGATTATAGTAGTAATTCATTACTGAGGAATCGTCATTACTGGAATGTAACCCTGTAATTAATTCTAAAATGAATTGTTTACGCCCAACTCTGCTGAACAGAAACAGGATAGATTGGCGTCAAAAATGACCATTTTCTCCCGCCCTGTATGCTGTTTCCAAATCTGTAAACGCCAATGTTTATTAATTTAAAATCGAGGGAAAGTCTTTTAAAACTATTTTACTTAGCTCCTCTGAATCTGGTAGTTGCCGTCACTGACCCAAAAATAATTTCCATCCGGTATACAATCTGTTACCGGCGTCCGGGCATTTATAAAAACCGGTAATATGAGTTACCTACCGTACCTACTATAGTTTTAGTAAGTTCAATAATATAACCAAACATTTTCAGTGGTCTTTGCCCAATGATTTGATATTTACAGTATGTGACCGGCGACCGGGCATTTTTTAAAATGCGTAACATGGTTTGCCGGACTTTAAGCGTAGTAAGTGCAATAATATAACTAAGCATATTCAGTGGTATGTGGCCAACGGTTGAAAATGTACAGTCTGATACCAATCAGTAGGCAGTGATGATGGTTGGTTGCGTGTTTATTGTTTGTCGTAGTTTCTGTCACTTTTTAATATGAACGAGTGACACATGCAACGATGAACAAGGGCATAAAGCACTGTTTTATGACACGGGCTCGACATTGAATCCTGAACGTAACGAAGTACTCCCAGTTTTACTCACGAGCGCAGCGAGGGAGTTATAGACTGAGTACTGAGTGCAGTGAAGGATTCAAGCGCCCAAGACAAAAACAGTTTCATTCCCGAGGTATATACTCTACTTTTCTCACCTTATTCGAGACAATAAAAAACAGGCTTAGTAATACTTAGTATAGATAATATTTATTGCAGCAAATTAATATTCGTGATAAATAAATACACAAATAATTCCCTCGCCGGTATTTGAACTCTAAACACTATACGATACGTATAATTATGTATACTGAAATAAGATTGAAAATAAGTTGCATATCGAAAATAAGTTGCAAGAGAGAGATGGCCGACATTTTCGTTTTTCGAAGTTCGCGATAAGCCTAGAGGATTAGCTAACTAAATACTTAAATACAGCAACTAGTACCATCATGGAGGCTTTTATTGTCACTGAGTAAAGCCCGGGCCAGACGGTCACTGACAAGCCCCCGACTGCTCGACCTTGGTCAGTGGTGGCCGTCCAAGTTGTCTGGCTACACGGTCGGTGACCACGCTCCGACATCAGTGTGTTCGGAACTTGTGGACCGACTGTACGTGCAATGGCTCCGTGTCTCTTAAAATTTCAGTCGCATTATTACTTTTGAGCACTGCCAATAAAAAAGAGAAAAACAGGAGGATATGGATGAAGCGATGGCTCAAGCAAAAACTGGTTTTAAGCTATTTAAATCTCGTCGATATGTTAGACTAAGTCGATCCTCTTAATTTGTTTAGAAATAAATTCAAAGTATCGTATATCGGTGACGGTAAATCCCACAAACAGGGTAAGCTTTTATATAAATCTAATAATTCCACGATAAAATCGCGTTCGCATCTCTTTGCTTCCGTTACGATTTACGCTAATACTTTTAAGGCCAGAGTTCACAAACGTGCGCGCGCGGCGATGTCCCGAGCGCACTGGCTTCGCGTGATCAGCGACAGGCGGCCACACGGTTCCGAACCGGCACTCCCGACTCCCGACATCGGTCAGGAGCGCGCGCTCGATGACCAAGGGCGTCAGAAGGTCAAACGGAATTTTGTCGGTGACAACCGGGTACATGGTCAGTCCTGACCGAGGTTCGGGGCTTGTCAGTGACCATCTGACCGGGGGAAGGCGTGATAAATAAATACACAAGTAATTCCCTCGCCGGTATTTGAACTCTAAACACTATACGATACGTATAATTATATATACTGAAATACGATTGAAAATAAGTTGCATATCGAAAATAAGTTGCAAGAGAAAGATGGCCGAAATTTTCGTTTTTCGAAGTTCGCGACAAGCCTAGAGGATTAGCTAGCTAAATACATATAATACTTACATACAGAAACTAGTACCATCATGGAGGATTTTATTGTCACTGAGTAACGAGATGAAGATTTTACAATTGTGTGAGACTCTAACATATTTAAATATTTAGCAAACGGGTTACTCACGCAATTTATGTCGATACAAACATACATACCTGTCCGGCAATTATCGACGTAAATAAATTACGTGAATAACCCGTTTGCTAAATATTTAAATGATGATGATGATGATACCTAGATGAAGATTCTTGACAATGTCCTGAAGACTATTTAATAAAAAAATGTAACTAAAGAAATTTAACTCAAATAAAAGCCCGCTTGATGGTAACAGACTGTATACGTATATCAGTTATCACTTGAAATGTAGTAATAAACCCAAACTGAGCGCGCCTCCATAGGTACAGTCGACAAAAAGTGTGGTCTACCACTTTTAGACTTTATTATGATTAATTCATCATCATCATAATCATCATCATCATATCAGCCAAAAAACGTCTACTTCTGAACGTAAGCCTCCCCCAAAGATTGCCACAATGACCGGTCCTGCGCCACCCGCATCCAGCGGGGTGAGGCGGGCGGCGACGGGTGGTGACGTGGCAGCGGGGGGAGGCGGGCGGCGGCGACGGGAGGCGGGTGGCGGTGGGTGGCGAGTGGTGGCGGCGGGGAGAGGCGGGCGGCGACGGGTGGCGGACGGCAGCGGGCGGAGGCGGGTGGCGACGGGTGGCGGTGGGTGGCGACAGCGACGGTTGGTGACGGGTGGCAGCGGGGGGAGGAGGGTGGCGACGGGTGGCGGCCGGCGACGGGTGGCGACGCGTAACAGCGGGGGGAGGTGGGTGGCAACGGGTGGCGGCCACGCAACGCGCACGTGCACGCATCGGGTGTGACCCCGCCTTTATGATTGCACATAATTATAAGTAGTACTATACAATTCAATCTTTAAAAATATTGCCACGTTTCATGTAGTTGCTCCGGCATATACTATGCGAGTGTGCGAGCGGGAGGACAGTAGGCGCGCCGTCACGCACACAGAGAACAGGAGCGGGGCCCGTGGGTGAATTCACGTTTTTCCCTAGGTTGATGCGCGCTCTTAACATACTTAGTAAAATGTCTTTTACTAAGTATGTTAATTAAAGAAGGACGGATAGTCTATCTCGCTGTGACATATTGTCGCGCCAATCATGTGCTAAGCCTACTAGTGTGACTCGCCCTTTAATATCGACAAGAGGAAAACGACGAGGAAATAAATTGTCGTCAAAACCTCTAAAAATAATTAAGGTTTTGGCCCAGTCTGTGAATTTATATTTAGAATTGTGATGTTTTTTTTTTTCAACTAAGTATCTTAACCATAAACAAGATTGTTTACCAGCGTACGACCTTCAAGATTCAATATAATAATAAATTAACAGAACATTTTATTTGCGGGGTAACTCTGTTTTTGTGACCTTGGAATTTACAATTTTATCCAGTTCTTTGGCAGCAAAATTATACAGAGGATATATGTACGTATGTAACGTCAGTATAATATTTATTAATGCAATTGTGGCATACAAGTAAACAAAAACATTCTTGTGCATTATGAATATGTATTCCGACAAATATACATCGCAATATTTTATTCATTACCCATATGCCCTTTATATTGTAGGTATTTCTTTATACACACGTGCCCCGCCCGGCAGTGGGTGTATAAATAGCACATTGCGTGTAGAACCGATGGCCGTTGGGGAGGGATGGTTCTCGAGTGGCGGCCACGTACCGGAGGCGCAGCGAGGGTAGGCTAATGACCTGGTGAAGGTCGCAGGAGTCCGCTGGATGCGGGTGGCACAGAACCGGTAATTGTGGCAATCTTTCGGGGAGGTCTATGTTCAGCAGTGGACGTTTTTCGGCTGATGTGATGATGACGATGATGATACGTAGTGCTAATTTTTACACCGGTAACACCTAGGGTTGACAGACGTACCTACTGTAATATAAATTATATTGTACAGTATTTTACCACTTTGTACTTTACGATTTACGAGACGCATAACACACAATTACACTTACAACAACACTTACTGCAACAATACTTTATTTTGAACATAATTGAAAACTTAAATAGCCAGTAATCTCCTATTACCCTGGAGTATTTTTTCTGCGTGTACTATATTTTTTCATTGTTTAAATTAAAACGACATAAATATTATATTGTATATTTCAAAACAAAATCTGACAACCCTACTATACCATGATCTACTAGTATATGTACTAACTCCCTTATTTTTAAAAGTCTCCTAAGCTAGCAAGCCGCTAAGTAGCATTTGTCCCTTTCAGTCTTACCAATATGTTTATAAGAACGAAACGGACACCAATACTTAGCGGCTTATTAAGTTAGGTGACGTTTATGAATAAGGTGGTAAATGTGTAAATTTCGAACACGCGTCTCTGTCACTCAAATGAAGGTGTAATAAGAGTGACTGAGACATGCACGACATTTACTAGGTACCGTAAAACCACCTAACTATAGTCCAAACGCTCCCACCCAACAATGGTCCAAAACTTAATTGAATATCTTCCTTTAGGTGTTATTGTTATATTAATCGTGCTATTCATAGGCAGAAACGTCTCATTAATAATAATAAAAATTAGGACAAAGCAAAAAAAAAAATATTGAGACTGATGCTCATTTAGGAGTTGAAATTGTGGACCATAGTTGCAGTACTGGACCATAGTTGGGTCGGTTTTACGGTATTATAGAAGTTCGCAGACCTTCAATTCTGCAATGGGCATGCCTTTCCAATCGGTACCGCGGATCGCAGGACACCGGGACCCGTTCCGGACCGGCTACTTTCACCGCTTTCCCCGCGCCTGCGCTACGCGTTGCAAAAACACTGCGCCTTTTAGCAGCAATCTAAAGGTGGTTGGCCGTGTGGTGACGGCAGTAAGAATACATTTGTCACCACCCCAACTCCTCCTGCGGGTGTCGTAAAAGTCGACTAAGGGATTGAAGTGCCACTGACTATTATTTATTTACTGATAAAAAAATGATGATGGGCAGCAGCGTCATCATACTGGACACATTACTGCGATCGCCAACCCGCTTGCCCAGCGTGGCGATTATGGGCATTTACCTCCTAATGCGTCTATACGCATAGTTAATAGGAGAGGCCTACGTCCAGCAGTAGACTATTATAGGCTGATGATGATGATGAAAGGTGGTTTAATCCAAACGAGCGAATCTATCCCCACTCTACGAAATTCGCTCGTTACACAAAACGTAATTCGTCGAAATTCGTTGATTTCGTAGAGTGGGGGATAGAGGTGTAAATCCACCTATAATAGGATTAACCTATTGACTTAAATTTTGTCAGCCTTCGATAGAGCGGCTGAGAAAAATATACGAGTTTGATATTGTCAATAAATACTGATGATCTAGTCTTCTATTAAAATCGGTTGTTGTTGTTGTTGTAATTCCTAGGGCACCCCGGAGGTGCATAGGGCCTCCACAAGATCCTTCCACGCTTTTCTGTCTTGAGCAACCTTCTTGGCTTCGCTCCAGGTCAGACCTACGGCTCGCAATTAAAATCGGTACATATTAATAAAAGTATGTGAAACCAACTCCAGCTAAAACCATTAAAAGTATTAACTGCTTTGCATAAAGCGGTTTCTAGACCAATCATTAATTCGAATACGGTACATTGTACCGTAGTCTAGAATCTAGATCGCCTAAGATTTTAAATTCGTAATCAGCGAATACTAACTTTCGAAAAAAGTGCAATGAAATAAATGTATAGCAATTTCGCTGTAACTGTACCATCGCTCCCAATTTGCTTAAGATTCTTCAATCTTATTTTAAAGGCAATAAGGCCTAATTGCTAGGTCTACTATTAGTAGAGTGCAAAGTTATGTATGTAAGTACATAATTTCTTCACAATTTTTTAACGTGACTTAGTATTACATATTTGATTTATCTAGACCGACCTAGAGCATTAAAGTCCGAGGCACACTGAATGCGTGTGCAGCACGTTCACGTGCTCGTATGGCGTGTTGTAGCGTATGTAAATGTCATAGTAGATGTCACACCGCTTGCTGGACATGTGCACGTGTACGCCACGCAAACGGTATGCCACCTTAAGGTGCATTTAGACCAAACGAGCATTCGCTCATTCTATCCCCACTCTACGAAATTCGTTCGTAACACAAAACGTGATTCGTCGAAATTCGTTGATTTCGTAGAGTGGGGGATAGAATGAGCAATGCTCGTTTGGTCAAAATGCACCTTTATGTATGTAATATGAGTAATATGACATTTATAAGCTTGGCCTATAAGGCAGCCCCCTTGTCGATAGGCGATCGGCTTCCGGTCTAAATAAACCTTATCAACAACGTATGTCGAAGTCATAAGAACATAAGAAAGCCTACCCAACCAACGACAGCAAATGCAAAACGGTGCAGTCTGTAATCTGAAGGAAATCTCATTTTCTCGACTAATTAATGTAACACCACATTTATGTAACCGGAATGATGTAATGTAAAAGATGAGCAGTTTCCTATAGAATTACGCTTTATGTAACGTGCAATAGTTAACGGACACGCTATGTAGAGCATTTGCCTTCGATAATGTATAATTCTTCCTCAATTTGCCACACGACGAACGTATCGTTTAATAAAAATTAACAATTATTGTATAACTATTGTATTACTTGGCTTGGTGACGGCAGTAAGAATACATTTGTCACCAACCCGACTCCTCCTGCGGGTGTCGTAAGAGTCGACTAAGGGATTGAAGTGTCACTGACCATTATTTGTCAAAAGATTGATAATGGGCAGCAGCGTCATCATAGTGAACCGGAACACATTACTGCGATCGCCAATCCGTTTGCCCAGCGTGGCTATTATGGGCATTTACCTCCTAATGCGTCTATACGCATAGTTAACAGGAGAGGTCTACGTCCCGTCCAGCAGTGGACTATCATAGGCTGATGATGTGATGTGATTGTATTACTTGTATCTCTTTTAAAGACTGTCCACGTAAAAAAGTGGTCGACATAAAATTCTTTAAAAAAATAAAATAAAATAAAAATGAAATCTGTCACTGTGATAGTTAGAAAGCGGGATATATAAGGTTTATTTTGAGACTACTTTCGATTTTAAAAATAATAACTATAATAAAATGGCCTCTAGCCAACTGGACAAGTGCAAAAGTATTTTGTACACTTACAATTAAAATCCTGATATGTCGCCAGCTAAGCTAGCTAAATTATTATCCGTTCCTAAATCTACAGTCCAAAAGGTATTGACTAATTATCGCTCGAGGTTGACGGTAGAAAGGAAGAAAGGTTCGCGTAGAAAACACGGTTCCATGGATAAAAATAAGGCAAGGAAAGTCATTGAGCACTTTAAGAAGAACCCAACACTGTCCATTAGAGACGTCGCCAGGAAATGTAAGTTATCGAAGTCGTACGTCCAGAAGATCAAACAAAAAGCAGGTTTACACTCATATAAAGCGTCTAGCGTTATAAATCGCGATGTTACTAAACAAAAAATATGTAAAACTCGAGCCCGAAAATTGTATACAAATTATTTAACGAAATTTGATTGCATTTTGATGGACGATGAGACCTACGTCAAGGCAGATTTCAAGCAGTTGCCAGGGTTACAATTTTATGTCGCAAATAAACGAGGAGGTATTGATGATACATTTACAGCAAAAAAATAGACAAGTTTGCAAAAAAAAAAATTTGTGTGGCAAGCCATATGTACATGTGGTAAAAAAAGCAAATCTTTCTTTACAACTGGCACGGTTAACAAAGTCGTTTACATGAAGGAGTGTTTAAAAAAACGTGTATTGCCGTTCAGAAGAAGCCACGCCCAGTCAGTCATATTTTGGCCTAATAAAGCCACTTCTCATTACGCGAAATCGGTTTTGAGTTTTGACATGGTATGACGAAAATAATATCTCTGTTGTACCGAAATCTGCAAATCCTTCAAACTGCCCAGAACTCCGGCCTGTAGTGAAATTCTGGGCAATAATGAAAAGAAAGCTAAAAAGAAGTCAGAAAATTGCTACTGATGTACAACAATTCAAAAAATATTGGGATACAACATGTAAAACGATCACCGAAACCGATGTACAAAGATTGATGGAAGGATAAGAAGAAAAGTCAGGGCATTTTATTAGTCTTAATGTGTTGCACAAGTCTTGTATTATATTTTAAAGAACACGAATTATACTATTATATAAATATTAAATTAATTCGTTTTTGTTATTTTTTTCATCTTATTTGTCATTATAACGTCGACCACTTTTTTACGTGGACAGTCTTTATCACGGGCCTATAAATCCCGGTTTTTTGGTAGGATGGATCCAACACCTAGAGGCCCTTTGGAGGAATAAAATACCTATTTTATCCTCGTAAGATATTATTTTCTTTCAATTTTATTTTGAATCTTGCTATATGTAAGGAATTGTGGTGAACTTTGTTTGTAAAATCAACCAAACGAAGGAAATGCGACTTTATTAAGTTTATGAAAGGTTTAAATTTAATTGAAGTGGAGTGTGCATTGTAATGAACATCGGGCCTTACGAGGATACGACTGCTACCTAGCTAACGATAAACAATATTATAGCGGTGATTAATTACAATGTCTTACAACGTCACATGTCAGTTTTCATTTAGGTATTTAAGGCTGAGCCACACCGGGTGCGTTTGCATCGCGTGTACGCGTAAATGCGTTGCGTGCGCGTTGTAATGTCGGTAATTTCATAATATATGGCACACCGCTTGCAGGCACGCACGTGCGTACGCGCCACGCAAGCAGTGTGCAGTCTAATATGACATTTACATATGTTACAACGCTACGCCACGCACACGGTGTGGCTTGGTCTTTCCTCGTAAGCCGTACACTTGTTACTGCTAAAAAGCCTTATCGCAATCAATCTAGAATCGTAAAATCTCTAAATCAATTTACGATCTTGATTTATGTTTAGAACAGCGATATCGGTCATCGACTCCTGCCGTAAAGTGAGACGATTTGGCATACATTCTAGTTTATTTCTAAATCGTTTTGTGGGTCCCACACTATCAAACATTTTTTGGAGGGGTCCATAGACCGGGTTTAAAATTAACCCTAGAAACAGCCAATACTACATACGAACAAGTTCTCCTGTTTCCTCCATGAACGTTCCATTAGAGGAATTACTTTAATCACACAATTTATATTTACCTCCACCATGAGGTTTTCCTTTAATTTAATTTTAATTATCCTTGTAACATCTTATGTATATTGTTCATTCCTAGAATTTAATCAATGAGGTAAAGTTCTAAAAATGCCTAGTCCGGTCGCAGTCCGAAAAAAGGGTAAAAAATCCGGACATGTCGGACAATCTGGATGTATGGAAAGTTGGCAACCCTAATTATAATTACAACTTACTATAATTCACTTAACAAGAAGTTTACAATACCTTGTTATTACACATTTGCATAATTATCATTTAACAACATAAATGAAATTTAAAAAAAATGTATACTAGACATATATCATATCATACTACAACAGCTTCCATTACAGAATTAGTATTCTGGTACAAGCAGTTAAATTACTTATTTCTTATAAACTGGAAGGGATTGACAGCTTCGCAGGTAGGTGATACAGGACAAAATAGTGTCAGTCTTAAAATTAATTGGCCCATTTAGTGCTCACAACAAAACTGTTACTTGTGAGCATTCTTAATAAAACATTTCAATTTGTTGCTAACCATAAGGACAGAATTATAGTTGCCAATTTCTAAAAATGAATTTTGACAGTTACAGATTAATCCTTATCAATATTAATATGAGGGTAAGAATTACCATTCTTCTGATAATCTTAATGTCATATACATAAGTTATACATATCATTTCAACTGTCAAATGTTCTTTCTTAGAAATCGGCAACTATAGCTTGTATCTTTATGTGATTTATCTGTCTAAGCATCCTTATAGTAAGCGAGACTAAATGGGTCTGGTCTGGGGGTCCAGTTGTTTAAAAATGTCATATAAAAATGCTGATTGAAGACATATGAGTATGAATTTGTATATCCTTTGTCAGCCTCCGTAGCCCAATTGGCAGTGACCCTGTCTACGAAGCTCCAGGAAGAAGAAAGGTTCCAGGTTAGATCCGAATGAGGGCATTATTTATGTATTTTATTAATCACAAATATTTGCTCCTTGGTTGAGGCCGTGTATGTATGTTGTATCTATATTATATATATATATTTCTGTCGCTTGGTACTCACATCACAAGCCTAGGTTGATTTGTGTAATATTTCTC
>JALPQI010006810.1:0-57851 GCA_025490895.1 Thaumatotibia leucotreta
TTTATTTTTGACGCCACCAGTTCCAAAGTATTGGAAAGTCCACGCGTTAAAGTATGATTACGAATTCGTTTTATTACGTTCAGTCTACAGATAAGTGATCTGTAAAGTATATCCTTCTATCCTTATAAAAATGGCGTAGCTGAGCTATTTTTCAACACTCGTCTATTATGTGAGGGTATAGAAAGAGGGAGTATAATTTGGTCTTCGGTAATAGGATGAATAAATTTAGGTCTTATTTCGGACATAAAACTGAGATTTACGTATCACAAACACAAACTGATGCCCTATTTATGTAAAACGTACACGAGCGTATAAACCGACTTCAAAAAAAGGAGGAGGTTCTCAATTCTATTGTACGTTTTTTATACATACACTATTACCTTCATCCTGGCATCATTATCATATCCCGATCAGTATCGACCTTCCGCATTATTTTATGCGATATTTATTTATTATTGTAGTAAATATAGATTGCAGTAGAATTTAGTAATATTTATTCTGATAGTAAAATACAGATGATGGCGGTTGATTGTACATAGAAACAATTGACAACAACAGATAGGTAGCCTAGCAACCTACTGACACTTCCTCTCAAGCAACCATTCATCATATGAACACTCACAGCTTCATCAAGCACTCGAGTCTAAACCTAAACCAGACACACACCTCTCAAACTTAACGTGGGACAATGGCTTAGTAAAAACATCGGCCAAGTTATCTTCAGTTGGAATGTACTCCAGTTGAATTAACCCCTCATTGACGCAATGACGAACGAAATTGTACCTAATGTCAATATGCTTCGTCCGCCGGTGAGCAACAGGATTGTTCGCCATCGTTATAGCGCTCTGATTGTCTACGAACAACTTGACACTTGAGTTTGTAACGTATCGACATCAATTGAAGATATTTCTTTGCTTTAATTCTTTTTGTAGGCGTTCGATTTAAAATATCATGACGTCGCCGCGTACCACGTGACCTACAACTGTACGTCAGTGTTTTCATTCAGGATACTATGGCATTAGACAGAGCGGGTAGAATTTCAACCAATCAGATTCGAGCTAGTTTGTTGTTAGCCAATGGTAAAAGATGTTCAGTATGAGGTGATTCAAAGACGTCGAATGAACGAACAATTGAGGGATTGAGAATGAGAGTTGAGAGAATCTGACTTAAGGGAGTGTAACAGGTATTCGAGGCTTTTCGTCGGCAGAGCGTCGAGTCGTAAGGAAGTCAGTGAGTTTAGTTCGTAAGGCATATCGTGTTTAGAATTGTTCACAGATATAGCAGGCAGGCTTTACGGCAGCGGAGGCATAGGGCGAGTAACACCATCCCTGGGCGTGATTCGAAGATAGAAATGCGGTACCACCCGGCATTTGGGCGCACAAAGGATGCACCACATGGATATGGTACGTCGCCTCTGGCATACTTTATATTTATAGGAATTGCTTTGTGATTTGTAGAATAATAGGTGCATCGAATCGAAATACGGGATTCCAGCGATATGAGAAAGTGGGTAGATTCAGATTCTGTTCAAAATTAAATGGATACGTTGTTCTTTGCAGATGAGCGTGCCCAAATATCTAGTTTCTGTTATGCGTGTTCAATGGTGCTAATCGTGTTTATTCATAGTCTAAATATTGAATAGTTATTATTCCCGACATACTTTCGACAATGCTTTATAGAATTACTAAGTGGTAACGAATCGTACTGGTTGATTAGTGACTACTATAAGTTTACGGCAAACCGACACAGGGACGAACGTAAGTTATTTAATATTAATTTAATGAATTAGTTTTAGCTTGTAGTTGGGGTCCGGCTTGTGTGGGGGTGTCTGGATACAGGGCCCGTGTCTGGATGGTTTTCATGCAGATTGGATCTTAAATCGCAATCTATGACAGGAATATAATGATAAATCATTGCTTGTGGTCGTGCGTGTGTCCGGTTGATTTAATTTACTTAACTTGCATTATAATGTTCAGCGTAACGGCAATACGAAGATAATCGAGTGACATTTTAATAACGTAACATGTTTATCTAAATATTTTCTGTATTAATTATTAGGTTGCCGTATTCTTTGGTCGACAGTAGTAGACTAGTGGAGCGCGCATCATTGGTTCATGTAGGTTGTATAGATGCGCCATGTGTTAACACGTTCAATGCGGTAGGGGTCTTTCGACTCTTACAAGGTGTGGTTAGTTACGAGTTAAGCCTATTGCATCAGTGTTCAAATATGATACTTACAAAGTGAATAATTAAATAAACTGTTTTATAATGGTGTTTTATAAATACTTTGATTCATTAATATTTGATTATTAGATATAGTGTTTCCCTTAAATTTGGTTAGAATTCAGTGCCATTCTACTCCGCTGTGAGCTTGTGGTATTATTTTAGCACACTATTATATTTAATACGTTCACTGCGGTTGGGGGTTGGGGGGACTTTCGATCCCTTACAAAGTATGGTTAGTTGTGAGCTAAGGTAATTGCCGCAGCGAAGATGTTAGGATGGCTGCTTTCCGTATTAGATTATAGCTCTCATCATATTGTACAGTGTATAAATGTTGGTAGGTAATTAAATAAATATTTCTCATTTCCGGTTCATGTCCATCGGCGAGAGGCCATATCATCCAGGGATGAAGGGTGTGGAAATGCGGAGTCGACACTACGGGAACTGCTTAGTACCTGCAGTTACATCAGCATCTAATACTTCGTCGGTCGCAAGTGATGCTCAAAGGCGTCAGCCATTTTGTCTTGACAGGACTCCGTTGAACTGGTGTGTTGCTTCTGGTTTATTTAATAGATAGGAAAATCTACCCTCCAAATTAAGGGTGTGCCATATTGAAAAATAATTCTAAACTTAAATATATTATATTTATGTTATGGAGAGCGGGCTAGGATCTATTTTAATTTAATACCACTATTTGATGATTTATTGGTTAATTATTTAGAGTTTATACTTTATTGGAATAATTACCGATTAAACAGAATATTTCATGGGCAATAATTGCTTGATTAGTTTTAGTATTTGAATTATTCTTTTAGTATTCTTCTATTATTCCGTTCAATTATAATCCGCAATCAAAATTATTAACTTCTTATGAATACCTCTTATAAACATGATCTTTTCTACTTTCCGGTGTTTCGTGCGTACGAGAGAGAGGGCGCCATGTACAGACGGGGTGCGCCAAAGTATTTATAAAATTGCAACTTAGATTATTGGAACTGCGAAAATTTTTCTTATACAATTTAACTTCATAATGATCGGTATTTAGAATAATCTTTGTTCATAATCATCATCACATAGAATTATTTATGTTCATAATATTGTTTTTCATACATATTTTTAGTACTAACTTTTATGTTTATATAATTTTTCACTATACTTATTTTATGCTATATATTCTAATGTTATAGGTATTTATTTTTATCTGTACTGGTTTTATGTATGAATTATTTTTGTTTAATTAAATATAAATCGTACTATTACTGTAAACTAGCTACCTGCACAAATCAGGTTGTGGCAGAGTAGCTACTGTACTAAACGCGTTCCCTCTAAACTTTTTTTGTCCGAAACGCTTAGGACACAACAGACTTGGTATAATCTATTTTGGCATCAACTTAATGAGACAGAAACATCACTTGGCTTAAATAACAATATTTCGAATATTATTTTGTCCGAAACTATCTTGGCATATCATTAATTACGCCGAGTGTTATAAGACAGAAATTAGATTTGCATTTTTTTTGGGCATGTAGCCACATGTTCGAAACTTGCCTCTTTCGTCAGGCAGAATTTGCTGTGAGGGTGAAAATTTCTGCAGTGAGCGAGCGAAGCGAGCGAACAAAACCTTCCGGGGCAGATCCGACTCGGATAGGTTAGGTTAGAAGACTAAGGCGGGAGCAAAGCTCCCGCCTTAGTCTTCGAGGTTATTTTTTTTTAGCAACCTAGAAAGTACTCAGCTCAGTAACACAGTAAGTAACGTATAGAATATTACTACTACCTCGATTATATTGAGAGGTTGTAATTATTCCTCCTCTGTTATGCTAAAACAAACTATGCCGATACTTTTTATGCACATCCAGATTATGCCTCATCATAAATAGGAGCATCGAAATTATGCTCGAATAATATTCGAACAACTCGAAATCTGCCACAAAGAAATATGCTAAAGTTGAGTATGTCACAACAGTTTCTGCACAAAGCCCATTATTACTACATAGTTTATGTTATTCATAAAAGAATTATACCACAACAGAGTGAACCTAATGGGAAAATGTTTATAAATAAACAATTTATTTCAAATAACTTTATGAGTATAGATTAATCTACTTGACGACTTTAGGAGGATAAAATTTCGAAATAAAAATCGTTATGAACATTGTAGGTAGAAGTATAATTTTTAGTAAGAAAAAAAGTATGAGAAAAAATTTTCGGAGTAATGATGATTATGAGTAAAAAACGGTATAAGTAAAAATATTCGAAGAAAAAATTGTATAAGTGCCAATATGGACCCGTACAGACGACATCACGACACCGCTACACGCGTGCTTCGTGTAGGGTCAGCCCTGCTACTCCATTCATAAGGGTGCCATATACAGCGTCTGCATCTCGGCGTCACTGCTCGCGTGCTACGTGTTGGGTCTACACTGTTATTCCATACATTATTATCGTCCATTCGAGCGGATATACGTTTCATTTAGAATTAAGGGTATTACAGATTTAACATCTACCGTACGACATATAACTGCAGTTGATATTTTAGTTGTCAATCGTGATTGAGAATCCAATATAATACATAATTATATTGCTGTTTACAAGTTCTAGATTGACAACGCACTGCTATTTAATATATTATATTTAATGTCATAAATATTGGGCTATGATCAGTGCATCCACTTACTTGATTTACCTAGACGCGGCTCTTTGCTAATGAATCACGCAGTAATTGAAGTCACTAAGTAGAAATAGTTGATCCATCAATAGTATATTAGAAACTATGAATGCGTGATTCATTACAATGATTATAAACTGTATATCACGTGTGCGTTATGGATTTGATACTTATAAAATGATCCAGATTTTAATATTTTAAACTTATTCTAAACATTTAAGTATATATTACCCTACTGTCAATTAAAGCATAATTTGAGCTACTTACATCATATAACGGAACGTATAAATTCACAGAATTGATTAAAATGCTAAAATTATTATTTTGAATTGGAATTGACCGCGTTTAACAATAAAGTTGTAATTAATGGAATTGGGCTTACGTATCTTTGATAATGTGATTCGTTTAGTTGAGAGATGTGGTTCTAGTAACTATTATGGAAATATTAATATTAAATTTAGTTAAACTCTGCTTACGTCCGGGATCGAGGTTCTCATAAGTCACCTAATTTGTTAGGGGACCACGAGTTTCATGGTAGAACTTCGTCTTTGATCGATGCCCTCGCGTGATCTTTGAAAAGGGTGAATCGCTTGGGCTTGTAATTTATTTACACTCGCGAAATGGACCGCTTGGCTAGAACTATTCTGGCAAGACGTCCAAATAGCATACGATAAGACATCTGTACCCTTGTTTGCTAACATTTGTGGTTAAAGACCCCAATTATATATTTACATACAATCTAATTTTTATACTATATGGGCGAGGCTGCAAGTGCGAAGCTCAACGATCTTACAGACTATTGACTTAGTTGTCTCATGCTTTCGGGCTGGGCTTGCTACCATGGAGCTTGAATAATACTGTGCATTGATGTGCAATTCCCAGTACTATGGTCAAACTTGGTTCTTTCATATGTAATACTACGGTTTCTGAATTGCTTTCTCTAAATGTCAGAGGTAATATATACAAGGGGTACCTTTGTAGCCATGCAAACAAGAATAATTCATATTGAACAATAATTCGTTGCTTTTATTAAGTGTTCCAAAGATACACAAATCAATATATTATATACGTATTCTTGCTATCTCAACTAACTGATTCCATTATCATCGTCATTGTCATGCCCACATTGACTCCAGATTACTATATGACTCTTCTAGAAAGAGTATTATTATTACAAAATTATCACATTCTTATTTTAGTCTCGGAATTTGTATCTTCGGATCTATTCCTAGCGTTTGGATATTCTCAATGCTAGTCTGTTGACTTGTCTGAGGGTTTTGCATCGGTTTGCAACTCTAAATACCCAATATGGATAGTATAGAATCGGTCCACGCTGAGACTCGTTCAGACATTACTCTTGTCATGTGTGTGTTCATCAACACAGCATAAAACATAAGCGTAATATAGTTTTAAGTTAGTTTTAAGCGGTTTAGTATTAAGGTACTGATTCATCGCTATTTCTGCGTTCACTTCAGCTTTGCCTCGGCTTGCTGAAGACATAATAATGTTATATCAAACATAATATTTCTGAGTATTCTTATAGAATACTATTACATAAGTGGTTGTCTCATAACGCTATGGGACTTATCTAATCATACGGCTTACATATATATTACACATTAACGTCTTGAGAGGCATATTGTCATATTCTTATTCTCAAGTCTCTGAATTTGTATCTTCGGATCTTTTCCTAGCGTTCGGATATTCTATACAAGTCCATTGTTATACTCGAGGGTTTTGCATCGGTTTGCAACTCTAAATACCCAATCTGGATTGTATAGAATCGGTCCACGCTGAGACTCTCGTTCAGACATTGGCCAACATAATGACGTGTGCGTTTGGTTAATATATTATACGAGTGGCTTATAGCTGATCATAGGCAGCTATTTTATTCTTACAATAATCAAGAATAACACTGTATTAGTAATGTAAGACTAAGCGTGGTTTATAGTTGATAAGTTAGTTTTAAGCGTTTATCATAAGGTTATTCATAAAATTTAAATCCAATTTTTACAACTTTATTAATTTATCTCTTTTAAATTACTCTAAATCTTAACTTAATTTTCTACTGTTAGATTCTAAATTTACACTTGACATATATGGGGTATCATATACGAGTCTAAATTGTAATTTCTTTTATTTATCTGGATCATTTTATAGGCGTTATCTAAGCTTTGTAGAGACAATGTTTGACATTTAAAATATTATTTTCATCTAGCTAGTAATCACTGCAGATTTAAGGATAGATATGACAATTTTAGTGTGTTCTATAACATTTAAATTTTGTCCTAATGTCTAAGGTCTTTAGTTCATGAATTCAAATCAAGCTTTCTATTTACTTTACATTTAACTCCTTGTGTAGAATGGTCAAATGGCTTTGATATTATTGTTTGTTGGAACATATTTCGGACATAGACTTTGTAACATTTCTCATACCTCAGAGGATTTGGGTTATTACTTATCATAATGTTGTCCAATTTACCACTAGATGATCATGCTATTATCAATATTTTATTATATTAATTTCTATTTTTGTGTGTGTGTGCAGGTTAACCTTTGGCGTCAGGTTTTTGTACCGTCATGTTTTCCTGACTTAGGTATTTGGCCCTAGCAATCATGACGGTGTATCTCATGAAGTCCTAACCAGACCAAATGAGATACAGAGCTTGTAGAGTCCTTAGATTTAATTGTAAAACTAATAAGAAATTTTAATTTAATAAATATTTTCTTTTTCCTCTCTATACCTTGTTTATTTTATACTTTTCCCTAAACTTTAGATTTCCCTATTACAGAGCTTTATTGGAGCTTCATAGTTTTCACATTTTCAGTAATGAAGCTTTTAGCCCATGTAGGATGTTACAAGTTCCAATTCTGTATCACATCATTCACTAACCTCTGGAGGTATACAGCTTCCTTAGATGCTTCAGATAACGAAACAAACTCCGATTCAGATGATGAAAGACTGACGCTTTCTGCACTCCCAGGATATCAGATTCGGTCCAACTTTAAACATGTATCCCGAATAAGACTTCCTGTCTTTAATATCGCCGCCCCAGTCAGCATCTGCGTAACCTGTAATGCAACAACTGTTACTTTCGCCTTTCGACTTCCGAAATATAAGGCCTAAATTACATGTTCCCTTTATATATCGTAGAACACGCTTAGCGGCCTTCATATGCACAGATCGACAACATGAATTATATTGTGCTAAGAAGCTCACTGCCGCCGAGATGTCGGGCCTCGTGTTGCAGGCTAGGTAATTCAATGCACCAACCAACGACTGGTACCGTAATTGTTCTTGGCGATTCAACTCCTCACCACCCCCATCTGCCAAAACCTTATGCAGATCCAGTTCTACCGGGGTTTTCACCGGTTTGCATTGATCCATATCATGATCCTTTAGAACGGTATCAATGAAATTCCGCTGATGCAGGAAAAACGTACCTTCTTTTCCTCGTTCTAAACTCATGCCTAAACACTGCCGAGCTTCCTCTAAATCCTTTACTTTAAAGTATTTTCGCAATCCACACAATAGTTGCATTTTACTTTCTATATTTTCATAAAATATAATAAAATCATCAACATAAAGGCAAATAAAAATATTATCATTAAAATATAAACAACTATCAAACTCAGAACGTTTAAATGACATTGACAGTAAGACATCATTTACTTTTTCGTTCCATGAGCGACTTGCTTGTTTAAGGCCGTATATTGCCTTTTGCAATAAACAAACCTGCTGTTTTTGACCTTTGCCGTCAAATCCTTCGGGTAAATGCATATATACCTTTTCATGTAAATCGCCGTTGAGAAACGCCGTATTTACATCAAAATGATGCACCTGTAAACCCTTTTCTGCAGCCAAGCCCAGCAACAGCCTTAGAGTCGATCTCCTTACGACGGGTGAAAAGGTTTCGAAGTAATCTACACCGTAAGACTGTGTGAAACCTTTTGCGACGAGTCTCGCTTTGTATGTCAGGTTTCCGTCGGCATCATACTTGTACTTGTAGATCCACTTATTTCCCACAACCTTGGCTCCTGGTGGCTTCTCGACAACCTTCCAGACGTCGTGATCTTTCATAGACTCTAGTTCTCGCTCCATTGCTTCTTGCCACTTGCGACTGTCAGGTCTCTGTAATGCTTCCTTGTATGATCGGGGCTCTTCCTCCATATTACAATACAACCCGCTATGTGCGCTACGTAACCTATTCCTAAGAGGATACCTAGGTTGTTCCTCGTCGTGCACATTCGCCGTATTGCCATCTCCATCGCGGTCTTCAATGTTGATTTCGATACCTGAAGCTTCGTTATGTACTTCGTGCTTAGCCGGACGACCAGCTTCCACGCAAGCTTCACCAGGCACTTCAGCTGCGTCCGAGCTCGATACAGCGTCTTCATACGAATCTTCGATCATTGACGTGGATGGATGGCCGATTTCCCATACGACAGCATTATCTCCATCATGAACAGTCATGGAGATAAGTCAACTCTTTATCTGAACCAGTTGCTGACACCTTCAAATCAGAACTTTCAATAAATGTGACGTCGCGACCTACTATTATTTGTCGAGGATTGCTAAAATCTGCAAAACGATAACCTTTGGTATCTTCGCAATAACCAACGAAGATGTACTGTTTTGCTTTAGCGTCCCATTTCTTCATCTTCTCCTTAGGAACGTGCACGTAAGCCGTTGACCCAAATACTCTCAAATGATTGAGCTTCTGTACTTTCCCTGTCCACAGTTCTTCTGGAATCTTCCCATCATTGGCGCTATGAGGCAGTCTGTTTTTGACGTAGACTGCTGTGTTACAAGCTTCCGCCCAAAACTTCTTGTTTAGCCCTTTGTCCATAAGCATGGTACGCGCCATCTCTGTCACAGAACGCAGCGATCGCTCCGCAACGCCATTCTGTTGACTACTGTAGGGAACTGTCAACTGGTGCCTTATCCCTTTACTGGAAAGAAATGCATCAAAATCTTTATTTACGAACTCAGTTCTATTGTCCGTTCTCAGACATTTAACTGTCAAACCTGTCTCATTTTCCACACGTGTCACAAAATGCTTTAAAAAGTTCAAAGTTTGCGACTTCTCCTTAAGAAAATAGACAAACAATTTCCGAGTGAAATCATCTACAATGACAAACATGTAACGAGCACCCCCATAAGAACGTTCCGACATTGGACCACACAAATCGGCATGTAACAAGCCGAGTTTATCAGTAGCTCGTACCGCTTCACCCTTTGGAAATGGTAATACATGTGCCTTACCTTTAATGCAAGCAACACAAGGCTCCATTACACCTTTACCTCCAACTTCGATCTGTGAAAACTTGCGTAAATCACCCAAATTTACGTGTCCAAGCCTTCGATGCCAAAGCGCCAACGAGTCCTCAGCCTGAACTGTAGCCAAAGCCCCTTCTACAACAGGAAAACAATCATCCAACTTATAAATACCTGAGACTTCACTAGCAGTAATCACAAGCTTACTCGTAACTTGGCCTATCGACTGGTGAAACATCCTACAACCATCAGAATCAAATATCACCTTCCATCTATTCTGCACCAATTTAGATATTGACAAAAGATTAACTTTCAAGTCGGGTACGTAACAACAATCTTTTATAGGTAATAAAACTCCTTTTAAACTTACCATAATGTCACCCTTACCCTCACTTGACATTTTGTCATCATTCGCACATGTCACAACATTCTTATCAGTTATCATAAAGTCTCTAAACCAGTGCTTCTGAAAACACATGTGGCTCGAAGCACCGCTGTCCAGATAAAAGTCCGAGGGGCTGAAGAATCGTGTACCGATAGTGAACAGCAAAACGCAACTTTCTTGAACTTCTTAGAAACCGTTGATACGCCTTCATCATCAACTTCCTTTACCAGCTTCGGGCACTCTGACTTCTTGTGACCTTTCTTGCCACACTTAGCTTGAGCACTAGCACTTAGCACTTGAGCTTTAAAACTGATTGCTGACCATGTTTTCTTGCTACTAACGCCGAGTTCGCAACTGAGGAATCATTCGAAGAACTCTAACTGGAATCCTCTTGTAACAGCTTCTGACGAACATTTTCTGAGGTAAGCTTCATACCTGAGTGCTCTAATGCCATCCGCAATGGTTTGTACTCATCAGGTAGACCTCTTAATAGTACGACAGCTATTAAATCGTCATCAAAGCTCTGATTAATCTCTTTCAGCTTTTGAGCGTGACTCATCACTAGACCCCGGTATCGGAGGTGCAAAATGGTGGCTGTCAAGTTCTTACGGATGCGGTAAAAATATTTGTGATGTCGATAATTAAAGTTACATATCGATAATTTTTCTTTACCATAATACTAAGCTAAGACTTTAATTAAACGCACCTATTTACGATATAAACTAGGACTATATAATTATAAAATCAACAAAATATTTATTTAATGTTATGTAACATCGCCATACTTTTTATTGAGGCAATTGTCGATGAACCTTCTGAAGTTTGGGTTTTCGAATTTGGTACAAAGTATGTTACAACTGACGAAAAACTTAAGCAGATCTCGGTTACAGTTTAATTGGTTTAAAAAAAATTATGAGTGTTTTCATACAAGATTGAGTTGCAATACTTGCAATGCAAGATATGCAAGATTAAAAATATTGGAATGGAATATCCTTTAAGTATTAAATAATCAATATTAGTAGAACATACGTTGTTGATTTTCTCTTGATGGCAATTCGACTCCATGTGCTTTTTTATATTCCAACATCTGGAAATTACGTGTATTCTGCAAATTGTATATTAAATGTTTTTCATTCATTTTCGAAGTTCAGGGTGTTCAACAATAAGTGACTCCACTTTCTATTTTATAAAATATTTTAGGCGAATAGACTCCTAAACACAGCTAAATAATCGAAGACATTGTTGTTAGATGACTTTGACTATCTATTGACGTAAATAATTTATTATAAGTATTAATATCTCTGGCCGTGTGGTGACGGCAGTAAGAATACATTTGTCACCACCCCAACTCTTCCCGCGGGTGTCGTAAGAGTCGACTAAGGGATTAAAGTGTCACTGACCATACTTTGATACAAGATTGATGATGGGCAGCAGCGTCATCATAGTGGACACATTACTGCGATCGCCAATCCGTTTGCCCAGCGTGGCGATTATGGGCATTTACCTCCTAATGCGTCTATACGCATAGTATAGTTAATAGGAGAGGCCTACGTCCAGCAGTGGACCGAGATAGGCTGATGAAGTGATTAATATCTCAAAAGTTTTTATTCAATGTCGTGCAACTCGAAACATAATAAATGTAATAGCAACCAGAGATTTGTATTGTAATGAATGATTTATATATTAAATGTTTATAATTATCATAGATCCCAAAAAAGGGATACAAATAAATGGTCCTTGTACGTAAAAAGATAATTGTATAAAAAATCGATTATTAAATGTTAATTATTAAAATCCGTGCGTAATTTCTTTGCTGGTTGCTCTAAGAATAACTAATTGGTATCTCCTTCATGAGCAAGTTATATTATTATATTATATGTATATATGTATGATATTTATATAAATATATTAGAGTATGTTATAATGTATGTATATATATGTACGATTTTGTAATTGCTTTTTAATTAATTTATTATACACAGATTTGGTTTATATTTATATAGTTGCGCCGCCTACAATTTTCTCTGCTTTGCCCCAAGGTTGACTGGTAGAGAATCCTCATGGCATTAAGTCCGCCTGTTGTACTTTAAGTTTTACTTTTGTGCAATAAAGTTTAAATAAATAAATAGATCCCGAAAAAAGGTATACAAATAAATGGTCTTTGTACAGTAGGGTTCAAAATTGCATGGACAGTTAATGAATGAATTCATTCATAAATTGTCCATGCAATTCTGAACGCCACTGTACATAAAACAAATAATTGTACAAAAAATCGAGTATCGATATCGACATCACAAAATGTGTTTACCTATCCCTAAGCAAGAACTTGACAGCTATCATTTTGCACCTCCGATACCGGGGTCTACTCATCACTGATGCGACATATTCGTGCATAGATTTGTGATTTTCTAGCTTTTCATCCAAGAGATTATTCATTAAAGATATCCGTCTGTTTATACCTTTGTCTTCGAAAATCACTGCCAACGCATCCCATACCTCCTTAGCGTAAGAAAGATTTTGCACGTGCGGATACAGATGCGGCTCTAGATGTAGGCATATTAACGTGAAAGCCTCCTGATCCTTCTCCAACTCTGCAGAATCATCATTCTTCGGTAACGTTGACGTATACTTGAAACATTTTTCACGAACCATTTCCATGACGTAAAATCTTCTAATCCGGTCAATTTGGCAACAGAAAATTTTGTGGAATGGGCCATGACCTGTAGTAAATATAGATCGCAGTAGAATTTAGTAATATTTATTCTGATAACTAGTAAAATACAGATGATGACGGTTGATTGTACATAGAAACAATTGACAACAACAGATAGGTAGCCTAGCAACCTACTGACAATTATTCCTTCACAATGTAGTGACACATATGCTTACCATAGAATAAAATATTTTAAAATAAAAATTAAACCGCCTTCAAAAATTAACCCAAACTAAAAAGTAAAAAATAATTTTAGTTCCTACTTCTTAGGATTTCCTACCCAAACCTTTAAACCTTTTACCCTATTCATTGAAATAAAATATTATGGCTAGGTATCCTACAGATTTCTTAGAAGTCGGTGCCAAGTGCCGCCGATTATGTTTTTATCAACAGAATGATCTACCTCAGTCATTTTGATGAAAACATAACCGGAGTGACAGTAAGTTACAAAGCTCTATCGAATACAATCATATACTCGCGAAGTGAACATATTTGGCTTGGCACCGACTTCTAAGAAATCTGTAGGATACCTAGCCATAATATTTTATTTCAATGAATAGGGTAAAAGGTTTAAAGGTTTGGGTAGGAAATCCTAAGAAGTAGGAACTAAAATTATTTTTTACTTTTTAGTTTGGGTTAATTTTTGAAGGCGGTTTAATTTTTATTTTAAAATATTTTATTTTTTGCTTTTTAGTAGTGTAAAATCGTTATTTAGTGTGCTCTAAATATTTATAATTAGAATATACTGCACTATAATAGGCCAGAAAATCTGAATCTATATTATTTAAAGAATCACTAACCGCTAACCAACATGTCATAACTACTAAGCAAACACTTGAATAGATCTCGAAAATGTATGACAGTTATATTCAAAGAATTATCCTCCAACTCCTAATCGTTAAGGAGATATACCTTTCGTCATCAGCTCACCAACATGAGACTATGGCCACCTAAAAGCAAATATTCAAATAGCTTCCAAAATACATGAACTATGTTATATTTAAAGAATTACCCCCAACTCCTAATCTCTAAGGAGTTGTACCTTCCATAATCAGCTCACCGACATGAAAGGATGACCACCTAAACGCAAATACTCGAATAGTTTCCAAAATACATGAAATATGTTATATTTAAAGAATTGTCCCCCAACTCCTAATCTCTAAGGAGTTGTACCTTTCATCATCAGCTCACCAATATGAAAGGATGACCACCTAAAGGTAAATACTCAAATAGCTTCCAAAATACACAAAATATGTTATACTTAAAGAATTATCCCCCAACTCCTAATTGCTAAGGAGTTGTACCTTCCATCATCAGATCACCAACTTAAAACGTGCATGACTAGACGCAAATACTTGATTAATCTTCGAAAATAAATGAAAAATGTCATGTGTGCCTACAACATTTGAAGAGTTCCCTCGATTTCTCTAGGATCCCATCATCAGATCTGAATTCGGTGACAATGGAACTAACTAGAAGGTATACCCTTTCAAACAAAAAAAGAAGTTTTCAAATCGGTCCAAGCGTCTTCGAGTAATCGGGGAACATATATAAAAAAAAAGATTTCGACGAATTGTAAACCTCCTCCTTTTTGAAGTCGGTTAATAATTTCAAAGGTTATAGGTAACAGCCTCAGCATGCCTATATTATTTAAAGAATCACTAACCGCTAACCAACATGTCATAGCTTACTAAGCAAACACTTGAATACATCTCGAAAATGTATGACAGTTGAACATTCAAAGAATTATCCTCCAACTCGTAATCGTTAAGGAGTTATACCTTTCATCATCAGCTCACCAACATGAGACTATGACCACCTAAAGGCAAATACTCAAATAGCTTCCAAAATACATGAACTATGTTATATTTAAAGAATTATCCCCCAACTCCTAATCTCTAAGGAGTTGTACCTTCCATCATCAGCTCACCGATATGAAAGGATGACCACCTAAACGCAAATACTCGAACAGCTTCCAAAATACATGAAATATGTTATATTTAAAGAATTGTCCCCCAACTCAGAATCTCTAAGGAAATGTACCTTTCATCATCAGCTCACCAACATGAAAGGATGACCACCTAAAGGCAAATACTCAAATAGCTTCCAAAATACACGAACTATGTTATACTTAAAAAATTATCCCCCAACTCCTAATTGCTAAGGAGTTGTACCTTCCATCATCAGATCACCAACTTAAAACGTTCATGACTAGAGGCAAATACTTGATTAGTCTTCGAAAATAAATGAAAAATGTCATGTATGCCTACAACATTTGAAGAGTTCCCTCGATTTCTCCAGGATCCCATCATCAGATCTGGATTCGGTGACAATGGGACCAACTAGAAGGTATACCCTTTCAAACAAAAAAAGAATTTTTCAAATCGGTCCAAGCGTCTTCGAGTAATCGGGGAACATATATAAAAAAAAAGATTTCGACGAATTGTAAACCTCCTCCTTTTTGAAGTCGGTTAAAAATTAACTGCAAAAGACCCTGGTTGTCACGGGATTCAAGCCCGTATCCTCTGGATGGCCAATTATTATTACTAATTTATTTCCGAAAAAAAAAAATTATCAATTTTAAGGCTCATTAAAACCATTTTATATGTTTGACTGTGCAGGCATTTTAGTCTCAACCTACCTATACAGTGTGTGGCCTACAACCGGGGCGATCAATACAGCTGATCAACATTCATTTCCACATATTGTAATTTAAAAAAAAAAAATTGTAATTTTTTGTTCATGTATTTTTGATTATTATGGGTTCATTTACTTGAATTAAAAGTAATCAATAAGTGATCATTTTTGAATCATTGAAAAATGTAATTTTTTTTTAAAACCGTAACAAATTAGTGTACAAATAAAAACAAAATTATTGTTATGACTTCGTACCTGGTATACTAATCAAGATGTCTTGCGACTGACAAGCTCGTGATGCCAAGATCCAGTACTAAAGGTCCATAGCTTTGAATGACAATATCTCCAAACTGAACCACTTTGAAACACCGGGACCTTTACAAGATTAATTCCAGATAGTCTAAGGAGTCACTCATTTCATTTTTCTCCCGTGTTAAAGGCCTCTGTAGATAATTAGTAGGAGGTCGTAAATAATTAGTCTATTATTTCAGGGAAGTTTGACAATCTCTTCGTCAGAATTATATTTCTTGCAGTTTTGATAAGGGATTAGCGACGTGGTCGCCACGCTTGCCACCCAGGTAAGCAATTGCAGAGTCCTATGTATAGTCAATCAATGGGGAACCTAGGCCACTCAGGAACCGTGTCTAATTGACGCGTTAAATCGAATTCTAAGAAATCCCTTACTATTTGTTATTTTGACAAGATTCTAGAGTGGCTAACTAGGGCTCCATTTGGTTCAGTGTACTTAGTTACACTTTATTTGTAAGGGATGACAGTAATCTTAAACACGGTTGTGAACATACTCGGGTCCTTTGGGGGAGACCTATGTCCAGCAGTGGACGTCAAACGGGTGATAAAGATGATGATAATTTCTCGCGCCAGCCATTAATTAATCTTTAATTCATTTTAATGGGTAAGTACTAACCAAAAATAAATTGAAATAGCAACATTTTAATGCGTTTCCAATATCGTTTAACTTTAGCTCTAAAATTTAAATTAGATTAAGTAACATTAGCATTCAGTTGAAGTTTTCCCCAGACGATTAAAACTATTTAAAGTACTTAGTAATACGGTTAAACTTCTGACTAGTCTCTTAGGAGAAATATAGTTACATCAATCCGTTTATGATGGAGATTTTAGTTGCAGCTAAGTATAAGCTGCTAAGTAAATATTAGGAGTAGGAGTAACGAATAATTTGATTAAGTTCATAACGTATTCATTACTTTCAATGAAAAGCTAAATGAGTTGATTGCCGTTGGAGTTTAGAAACTTACTACTTTAAGAAAAACTTTAAACTGAAACTTTGTCATGTCAGTGAAAATATATAATAAATTGGCAGATAAAATAAAAAAGGAAACTACTGAAACAGCGTTTCTACGCAAACTGAAAAATTTACTAATTAGCAAATGTTACTATACTTTGAATGAATATTGAAATGACGAATTTAGCGATATTTATGTAGATATTTTAGCGATGTACAATTTATATATAAGTCTAATTATAAGTGCCTTACTCTCTATATCTTGCTGCGCCCAACAGGGTACATAATGCGATCTATATATATATATATATTAAATCCCACCTGTGTAACCATTATGTGCAATAAATGATTGAGTATTGAGTATAGAGAACTTTACTAAACTATAGCGAATTTGTAGCGTAAAGCAAAGTACAGTCGAGGAATTTAATTTCTTACCCATTTCGTACCTTGTCACAGTGACAGTCAATAAGAAAGCTGCTAGGACTGTCATATTATAGGTACTATGACAAGGTACGAAATGGGTAGGAAATTCCAAGTCTTAGAGCGGATACGGACGCCATTGTCTAACTTAAAAAAAAAGTAAAATAAAGCCATCGTCAACGTTTCAGAATATCGCGTAATAAGTAAGCCCTAATCCAAAAGAGCCGAGCCGTGTGGTAACGGCAGTAAGAATACATTTGTCACCACCCCAACTCCTCCTGCGGGTGTCGTAAAAGTCGACTAAGGGATTGAAGTGTCATTGACCATTATTTAATAATAGATGGGTGATGGGCAGCGTCATCATAGTGGACACATTACTGCGAGCGCCAATCCGCTTGCCCAGTATGGCGATTATGGGCATTTACCTCCTAATGCGTCTATCCGCATAGCTAATAGGAGAGGCCTACGTCCAGCAGTGGACTATCATAGGCTGATGAAGAATCCAAAAGAAAATGTTTTAGCAACTTTCATGAGAATTTTCTGATGTAAGTTTCCGGTAATTTATCGCTATTACTAGTCGCGTAGCAGTGGACTTTTCATTTACTCATTATTATATTATTTAGGTACTAGAAAGTACACGGAAATTAATTGTGAAAAGTACCGTGACAGTTATAAAAAAAAATTGCAGATTTTATATTGCTAGTCTCATAGCTCACAAACTGTAGAAAATAATTATGTATAATGCGACTTTATAGCAATATGGTTATAGGGTTGTATATACATATATTTGATATTATACTCGCATAGATATCATTGACCTTGATTGTATCTATGCCCGCGTTTGTAGTGGCACGGTAGTCACTCTTATCTATCCACGAAATTGGATTGAGATTTGAACCGAAGCACATAAAGTTCTTCACGAACTTGCTTAATGAATGCAATGAAGAAGTTTAACTGCAGTAGAGTAACGAGACTTTTCGACGCTCGATTTCTAGTGGCCTTGGAATCGTTTTTGGCGTAGCTTAGATTAGAGCTAGTTCAATCAATTTATAGGTGATGATAAGGTGATCGAAGATTTAAAAATTTATTAAATTTTATATATGGAGTATAGCATTGTACGCTAGCGAGGCATGGACCATGACGCAAAAGGAAAGAGAATACCTAGAATCATTTGAAATGTGGTGTTGGAGGCGAATGGAGAGGATTAGTTGGACAGAGAGAGTGACGAACGAGGAGGTGTTAGACAAGGTTAAGGAGAAGAGGCAATTGATGGACATTATAAAGAACAGAAGAGGTAGGATGTTGGGCCATCTGATACGACATGACAACCTCATAAAATGCATAGTGGAGGGGAAGATTGAAGGAAGGCGTGGAAGAGGAAGACCAAGGAGAAATTACATGGAACAAATCAAGGAGAACGTGAAAGTCACGTCGTATCAAAACCTGAAAGAGATGGCTTGGGATCGAGGAAAGTGGAGAGCATGCTTTGAGCTACACCGACAAGACATATTGACAGACACTTACAAACCAAATATTCATCATCATCATCATCAGCCTATGATAGTCTGGACGTAGGCCTCTCCTATTCACTATGCGTATAGACATTAGAAGGTAAATGCCCATAATCGCCACGCTGGTCAAGCGGATTGGCAATCGCAGTAATGTGTCCACTATGATGACGCTGTTGCCCATCATCAATCTTTTATTAAATAGTGGTCAATGACACTTCAATTCCGTAGTCGACTCTTGCGACAACCGCAGGAGGAGTTGGGGTGGTGTGTGACCAAATATTAATGTCGTCTTATTCCATATCTGAAAATAAATTGTGAATTACAAAAGGAAAATGGTATGTCTTATGCAAAGTCGCAAATGAAAGTAAGTTTTTTTAAAAGGATTTATAGGGATCCTGCACATAATAAGAAAGGTGGTATACATAAAATTTTTTTTAGGAAAATGATGTCATAATCATAATGAATGTATGTATATATATTGTTTATGTATACCTATATAACTTTGTTTCACATAAACAAGTTTACAGAGAGTAAAAAAAACGAAACAACAGTCGATTTAAGTATAACATAATATGTAACTAAGGCGAACTTATCCTTGATATTTGATTTTATCCTTTTGATAGCAATAATAATGTTTTATGCCGGATATTTTGGCAGTTTATCTAAGCCTTAAAATGTTTGAATTTAAACTATCGTGACGTAATTTCGTTAATTAATAATTATTGTTTCGTGAGCTTTCAGTGAGTTACTTAAAAAGGCAAATGGGGTTACTTCAAAAGTGTTCTGTACCTCAAGAGCACTAAGTGCAGCAAAGTACGAAGCTTTGTTCCGTCCCGAGGGTCTCAGTACTCGGAATAAATGGCACCAGCTACTTGGCGCGGGTCGTAAAGCAAACAGTCGTACGAACAAAAGGAGAGTGAGCAGAATTCGTACAAGTTAAATTTTTTTTAAGAAAAAAAGAAGAAATAAGAGCAGAGCCGTGTTTGCATAGAGAACCGGCACTTTTAGCAAAAAATATCTACTGTATTTTTTTTAAACGCTCTCATGACAAATATCAGATTCAGATTTCAGATTCAGATTCATTTATTCATAACGTATGTTACATGTCATTTCATTATTTACATCTTAAATCTATCACAATCATACAAATAAAAATCATTATGTCATTCAAATATTATGCAGATTATTAATTATTTTATAATTTATTATTATTTTGTTCCATAAATTCTTCTAATGTGTAAAATGCCTTATCTACTAAGTAATCCTTAAGATTATTTATAAATATTTTGTCTGATAAATCGGGGGTCCTCAAACTATTTGGCAAACAATTATATATTCTAGGACCTATGTACCACAAACATTGCTCAGACTTTTTTAATCTATGGCGGTTGGGTAGGAGTTTGAGCCCATTTCGGGAATTAGGACCATTCATTTTAAATTCCTCGATATTTTTGCGTACCACTTTGACCACTTCCAATATGTACAGACTTGGAACAGTCATGATTTTTAAATCACGAAACAAACTACGGGCAGGTGTATCCCAAGGTACCCCAGCCATAATCCTAATTACTCTTTTTTGCATTATGAATACCCTTTGTCTGTCCGCCGCTTGTCCCCACATATCAATTCCATACGTAACAAGTGATTGAAAGTAAGCAAAGTATGCATTTCTGACACACTGTTCATCTAACATTTTTGTTAGTCTCGAAATTGCATAACACGCTTTTCCTAACCTCTTACATAGCTCGTCTATGTGGGTATTCCACTTCAATGAAGAGTCCAAGGTGAAGCCAAGGTATTTTGCGTTATTAACTGTAGGTACTACTATATTATCCAGCTCAATGATCAATGATTGGGATGGCAAACCCCGAAGGCTAACCTGGATTACATTGGTTTTTTCAAGATTGAGTATCATACCATTTATAGTAAACCAGTGCTTTACATCCCGAATCAGATTGTTTACTTTAGATTTCAGTTCTATAAAATTAGAGCCCCAAACAACAAAGGCACTATCATCAGCATAAGCGATCAGTTGACCATGCGATGTACACGCTGACAAGTCATTTACCAATGTAATAAACAAGTAATTACCTATTATTGATCCCTGAGGAACAGAAATGGAATCCAGTGATTGGTAATTGCATCTTCCCTTAAAACCATTTACTTCGACTTCGCATAATTGTTGCCTGTTCATTAAAAAAGATTCGAACACTTTCAAAAATGTGCCACGAATGCCGTAGTGGTCTAACTTCTTAATAATTAGATTATGGTCTACGAGGTCGAATGCTTTCGACAGGTCGCATAGCACAATTGCAACTTTGCATCCCAATTCTAATTTCTCAAAAACAGTTTTTAAAAGGTGTCTGGTCGCATCTACTGTCGACTATTGAGACTGATAGGCATATTGTTCGTTTGCTAATAAACCCTTACTTGTCAAATGATTAATTAACCTATTTGCGAGGCCCAGTTCGAAAATTTTAGACAATACCGGTATTATCGATATGGGCCGATAGTTCTTTAGGTCATTTTTGGCCCCTTTTCCCTTGTATATTGGTACAACTTTTATCTTTTTCAAGACTTCAGGATAGGACCCTTTTTTTAAACATGGGTTCATGCCATAGCATAATATATCTATGAAAGCCGGAGGCAGCTCACGCAAAATCCGAGTAGGCACTTCATACACATCCTTTGTGGGTTTGGGCTTAATTCGTTTTATAAGTTGATAGATCTCTCCAATTGAAAATGGCTTTAATACTGCACATTCTACTGCCACTAACCTATATGAATCTAGATATTGCTGTGCTTGCCACATGTCTGGTTGTCTCAGGGAGTTTTTCACGGAGTTGATAAAGAACGTATTTATGTCACTTGCCAGCACGTCCGGCTCAGAAGACTCAAAAGATATTGACCTGCTGCTTGTTGCACTAGTTTCAGACTGTATTACACTCCAAACAGCTTTTGCTTTATTATTGGCTTTACGTATTTCGTTTCTGAAGTAGCCACTACGCTTAAATATTATTATTTTTTTATATAGCTCTTCAAAATGGCCTTTAAAGTTTTGGAGCGATAGATTGTTAGGAAATACGTTACACAGATCCTTAATATCATCTAGTAAGTACTTTTTTGCAATGATTTCAGCAGTGACCCATTTCTTATCTTTATTGCAATTCGGATGTCTATGTTTAGGAAATGCTTGCATAAAGGCATGTAAAAACACGTTAATAATGGAATCAAGGACCTGCTCTGGTTCCTTACCAGACATTACAATTTTTTCCCAGTCAGACATGTCCAAAAATTCGGTAAAACAGTTCAATCTGGAAGGCGTTATACGTCTCATCTCAATCATTTTGACACTATTACAGTCGTTTTGCTGGCATTTTATGGACATCATCTGCCCATCATGATCAGATAACCCATTTTTAACAAAAGCAAAATCAATTTCCCTGATATCGGAGTAAGCATGATCCAAACATGACGCGCTCGAACTGGTACATCTAGTTGCACACGTAACTATGGGACTGAGGTTTGCACAATTCATTAGGTCCAACAGTTTGTTCTTGCTACGGCTATCTTTTAATAAATCTATATTAAAGTCTCCAACGATTAACGTATTACTACCTTTTGGATCGTCGTTTATTGTGTTCAATAGAATGGATAATTTCTCAAAGAATATATTCATATCCCCAGACGGGGGTCTATATATGCAAATTATTGTTAACTTGGAATAGCTTATCTCAATTGCAGAAATCTCAATCACCATGTCCACTGATAAATGTACAAGATCACTTAATTCTGTTGCCTCTATACTATTATGAACATATATACAGCTTCCCCCGTGAATGTTATTTTTTCTACAATGAGACGAGGAGAGTTTATAATTCATTATTTTTATAGTTTTTAAATCATCAACTACTTTCCAATGTTCAGTTAAACAGATCACGTTAGTTCTATCCCAACTTTGCAAGATGGCTTCAAGCCGATAAACCTTATTACTTAGACATCTAATATTTTGATGATAGACTTTAAACACAGTACCCGATATAGACGAAACAACAGGTGGCGGCTTAACTAGCTTAGGTTCATTGGATTCGAGACAGTCACATCTAAAAAACTTTTCGAGTTATAAAACATTTCGTTAACATTTTTCAGCACACTATTTATACATTGAGCAAGCGCCCATTTCCCCCACCGATTTAGTTCATTACCATTATTTTTATAATCACTATACTGCAATTGCACGTTACAGTCAAGTACCCATAGGTTTGGAGCTTTACTTAACTTCCTATCGATGGCCTGATTGTATTTTTTGACAAAGTCATTATAATCCCGCGAATGTTCATTTACACTATAAGGAATATTACAGATAACAATATTGGTGTTTGATGCTGATTGAATAGCTCTGTTTAAAAGTTCAATGGATTTATATATAGGCGATACATTATAGTCGCTCGAGCCACACAATATTATTACACAGTCAGATTTTTTAAAATTTGCTATCTTTTCTTTGAAGTTATGAAGTACTCGTTCTGTGGTTCCATTTGTAATTATGTCCGCTGTTGCGTCGTAATCCTTTCTTCTAATTTTTGATAAAGGGAGCAGTAAGTCCGCCCCATGTGAATCAGATAGTAGCAGTAACTGCGGCTTGCGGGAATGGTGCTTGTTTAGGGACTCCTCTAAATCATTCTTAACCGGAGGTGGCATCAGATTTGTGTTAGATGGGGATTTTTCGACCAGCTCTTTCACCGTTTTCTGTAATTTCATTACCGACCTTTTTATGTGGGACAGTGTTGTATCCGCCTTATCTTTTAATCCCTGTTTAACTTGTTTGTTTTCATTTAATAAAAGACTCATCCTTTTCTTTAAAAGTTGTATTTTCTTTTTTAATGCGGAGATTTCATTTTCTAAAAAACCTATTTTAATTTTTTCAGCTTCACAAGCAGTTGTTAGTTTATGGTTGCGTTGCGGTGTACGTTTTTTAGGCGTGTCTTCATTTAGGAGCTTGTTGTATATGTTTTGTTTCTTTTGGAAGTCCTCTATTTGCTTTTTTAAATCACTGTTCTCTATATTTAGTCGTTCTATTTCTACGTGAGCACTACATAGTTCGGTAGTGGCATTGTCCAGTTTATCTTTTAGGGCTACCATCTCCGAGTTGTCTAACTGAGAAATATTTGGCAAGCTCCTAGGGCTATCCTCATTTATTGTTGATGTGGAAAGTTCCTCGCGATTTGGACTGCTATTAAGATTCTCTGTTGACATAGCTTTTAATAGTGGCGACTCATTTTTGTCAGAAAAGCATTCATTAAGTGTTTTAGTCTTACATGCATCTTTTTTTGGTTTTTTACTTACACATTGCCGACATTTCCAGGACTTTTTCTTATCATTCGACATTGTTTTGAAGGTGCGTGAGGTGACAGTAGTGCATAGTAGGTCATACACATTTTCACACAATGAACATTTCATGTATTCGTTATTCTTTATTAATTTACCACAATTCCCACATTTTGGCGTGTCTTGTTTAGGCGTTGAATTTTCTGCCATCGTGGGAACGTTACTTCCGTGCAAGCACCGACCGTTAAGTATTTTAGTATGGTTTCGGAACGCACCTCAGATATTTATTTATTGTACTGGCAACACAGCCGATATTTGTCATATGTGACACTTGAGTTTATTGCCCAATCAGCTGTTGCAATTGGAGTCAGTACCGTTAGTTCAGATTGCCGTTTTAAATGATTTCCTTTGTTTACAAAAACAATACTTGATGTTTAAAAGTGAAACGGTTATTTTATGGATTTATAAATAGTGCTCGTGCAGTGTACCTGAGTGTCTTCCATGTGCGTGTCTCAGTTTTTCAAGGCGAGCAGTCCGCTTTCACTTTTGCAATGCAGGTATTGGCGTTCTTGATGTATTTTACTTGTTATTTATTAATAAAAGGCTTAGAGCTCTTACTGATAAGTGTTGACTTGGCTAGGGTTGCCAGTAATGACTTATTATCATTTACTTTTACTTTGAGCTTTATGTTTTAGTTATTTTTTGAGAGATATGATTTATTTTTTCATTTGTACTTCGCTTGAACTTTTAGAGCATTAATATGACATAATTATTCTTGAAATGATATTTAACACTTTGAGCGCGGGGAACTCCCGAGGGGAGTTCTCTGTGGGAGGTCCATTTTCGCTACAAAGCGGAAAAATCACGGGATCGGCTACGAGCGTAGCGCGTAGCACTCGTCCGCAATGAAAGTGTTAATAGAGGCAAGAAAAACCTTGTCTGTAATAGAAAACAAAACTTCAGTATTTTAGCGAACAATATATGAGTGAGCGAGCAGGATTCGTAATCCTGCTCGCTCACTCATATATTGCTAAGGTTATTACAAAAAATTAACCGGCCAAGTGCGAGTCAGACTCGCGCGCGAAGGGTTCCGTACCATTATCAATTTATTATTAAAAATACAGTTAAATCAACCTACCTCAAAAACTATAAGAGATAATTTAACCAAACCAAAAATCGTTGATAGATTTTTTTAATGTGCATAACATATATTTTTTTTAGAATTTTATATCGCGTAGTTTAAAAAATAGAGGGGAGGACACATTTTTCAGACTTTGAGAGCTGATATCTCGAAAACGATTTGCTTGAATAAAAATGTGATATATAAACCTTCATATCATTTTTAAAGACCTTTATATTAATACCCCACACGCTTACATACAACTAAAAATTTTTTTCTATCTTTCAGTTACATGTATGGAGGGCCCCACCCCAATGGGTTTTTTACAACTTAGTATCATAATCCTGTAGCGGTTCATACAACACATATCCTTACCAAATTTCGTTACTGTAGCATTTATAGTTTCCGAGTAAATCGGCTGTGAAAGACGGACAGACGGACAGACGGACATGACGAATCTATAAGGGTTCCGTTTTTGCCATTTTGGCTACGGAACCCTAAAAAGGAGAAAAAAATAATAAAATTAAATCAATGTGTCTTCAGTTTTGTATGACTTTAATAGTGGCGATATAGCAGATGATTGAATAAAAATCGTTCTACACCTATTTTATTTAATATTTTTAATGGAAATGAGAATAAAAAAATGATTGCATTTGTGTTATAATACTTATAATTCTGTGGTGCGTTTTCCTCATTTAGTTCTGTTCTGGACATTAGTACAAAAATGTGTGTATAAATGCTAAAAGCTCTTTAATTATTAAAATTATAGTAGAGAGAGGATATCATTTTGAGAGATGTACGCAAAAGTACTGTGCTAACATAAATAGCACAGTAGCAACTTTACTCGATTTTAAAGACAAATTCATTCGACAATTGCATGTGAGGTGCCGTGTAGTGACGGCAGTAAGAATACATCTGTCACCACCCCAACTCTTACCGCGGGTGTAGCAAGAACCAACTATCAAAGGTCAGTGACACTTCAATCTTTAAGTGTCACTGACCATTGATGATGGGCAGCAACGTCGTCATAGTGGACACATTACTGCGATCGCCAATCCCGATGCCCAGAATGGCGATTATGGGCATTTATCTCAATGCCTATATGCATAGTTGATAGGAGATGCCTACGTCCAGCAGTGGACTGAGATAAGCCGATGCTCTATGATGTATGAGAAAAATAAAAATATAATTAGACAAAAAACACAGGAAATACATATAAAACACAAAAGAGACAAATAAGAGCCAAATTTACAAATAAAAGTCTTAACTTATAATAACATAAGACTAGCTAAGACCTAACCTAAAAAAAAGTAAGCCTAGCCATTGCCGGTCTACCATCCCCACCCCCCCCTCTTGCGGTGCAAAGGTGGCCATCACGCTCGCCGCGTTGCCACGCTGAACCGCAATGGACAACCTATACTATATTATATATTTATATCGTCCTCCTTGACGTAGGTATTCGTCAATGGCGAAACCTAACATCTGTCCTAAAATCGATTCTGAAGATATCGTAATCGATTTCGAACATACTGCTATTCTCTTATTCACACATTCGACGCTGCGTTCGTCAACAAGCTCGACGTCGAGACAGCCTTGTCTAAAATCCTAGCTGTTTGATTTGACTTTAGGAATCGAGGCTGTGAGTGAGGTTGTGGGCGAGTTCGTAGCTGTTTTTCGTTAGAGAATACGAAGTTCGTACATTAAAGTCAAACTCTCGACGCAGTGTAGTTCCAGCTCACGCCGCATTCGTCGCCGAGCACTAGAGTCGCTTAAAGTACATTAGTGAATACCATTTTTAGGCTCGACGCTGCCGCAGCGCTGACACAGCGCTGACAGCAAGGCGGTTTCCTTAGTGAATAACACTGCTGTTGATTTTCAAATTTAATTGTTTTTTTTTAGGCTGGCAATAGAAAAGCATTTCTTAAAAAGTTTTTAGATTTGGATCACGTCTTCGATACTTTACAAATTTTTTGAGCATTACACAGAAAGTCCTTGAACAGAAAAGTGCCACTTTGTTCCCTCGTGGCAGGGAAAAAAAGACCCGTAATCAAATAGGTGGTGTGAAAAAATATTGTGCACTACCTTCTATCTTACTTTAAAGCTTAGTAAATGTGAGTTCATGGCAGTACGAATACGAACTCGTATCCACTTAAAACTGTAATTTGCCGAACCATTTCCCGAAGATAGCTGACAGTTAACATCTTTTCGAAGTGTCTCATTTCGTAAACGACATCATTATCCTTGAAACGTTATTAGATAATTTAGAAATTGAATAATTTATACGAATTACTTATAATTGAGTTGCAAATTTCCAGTGGTTCTTCATAATCTTCATTTTTAGGGTTCCGTAGCCAAAATGGCAAAAACGGAATCCGTATATAGATTCGTCATGTCCGTCTGTCCGTCTGTCACAGCCTGGCTCCCCTCCGCTGAAGGATCGATCGAACGATCATCATTATCACTATATCAGCGGAAATACATACATAAACCGCCCCCAAAGATTGGTACAAGAACCGATCCAAACAACCATCGACTTAGAATACATTTTGAATAGAAAGGAAAAAGGAGAGCATCATCGCTCAGAGTCGTTCCTGGTGCAACGGCTGTCCATGGCTATTCAACGCGGAAACGCTGCGAGTGTTATGGGCACTTTTGCACCGGGAACGACGATGGGCGGCTTATTTTCCTAATAATAATATGTTATTTTTAGTCTTTTTGTTTTTAAGTTAGTTTTAATTTTAATTGTTTATCAATATTATAATATTAATTTTTTGGATCGCATAATTTAATCTTTTTTTAATTATTGCTGCATGTTATTTGTGTACTTACTAGCTTATCATTTCTCATTCTGATTCAGATTATTTATTGATAAAATATACATTTTACAGGTCATAATTAACTATAGTTAAATTTTTATATGATGAAATGTGTTTCGCGTTTCTTTTATTTTTAATTTTTAATAATGTTTATTTCGTAACAGTAGTAAGAATAAGACGCAATGATCCTTTTATAAGAATTCAGCTATGTTGTAACATGCAAGTTCAAGGAGTATTTTCTTTAATCTGTTCGTAAATACTGCGTCACTGGCCACCTTTTTATAGTATTTTATGCAACCCCTGTTTAAGAAAGGTCAAAAAAGGTGAGTGGCGTGTGTAACAACCATTTTTGGACTCAGTTAAACAATGTTGCATACAATACTTTTTCTACGACCACACACTTATTTTCAAATAAAATTGTAAATTTGAGATACCTATATCCTTAGTGAAACACAGTTTTATTCATCATCAAGGTCGGGAGGGAGACGTCAAAAATAAAAAAGAAAGCTCCTCTATGGTTTACTATTAATCAGAAATTACATTTAAAATTAGGTTGGTAGCCATCTCATTACGTCTTGTATACACGAGGTGTCTTAAAATCCAAAAACGCACTACGTGTATGCCCGAATGCGTTTATAGGGAATAGACAATATAGACTTGTCTTGACATCTGTAAGGTAGGGGCTTAGGGGTGTGTTCACGACCCTGTAAATGACAAATAAAAGTACGGGAGTAGAAAAATATATTTTTAAAGTGGACATGTGTTTTTGTTCTTATGAGAATAAATTTAAGCCGAAGCCGAGTTCTTTAACCCGTTTTAGTGAATATTTGAATAACGTCAATACCGTTTCAAAAACCACAAGCAAACCACGCTTCCAAAATGTATTTTAATACTGCAAGGAACTGTTTTGCGCAGCTGAAAGCTTGCATTAAATGCAAGTGCAACGCTGCGCTTTGCTTAATTTGCATCTGTCGACTGTTCTTGGATTCTACTTTATTTTTACTGTCTATCTCATTTAGATTGTGAAAAAACAATGTTGCTGAAGGTTACATAGTTCCAAATGAAACTAGTTTTGTGGAACATTACAATTTATTTTGTAATGTGTTTTTTAAGTAGTCTCACTACTAAATATGTTCTACAAATTGTAAATATTAGATTTTATAAAGATCAGATACAGAAAAAACCGGCCAAGAGCATGTCGGGCCCTGCTCAGTGTAGGGTTCCGTAGTTTTTCAAAAAAGGCTGGGCCGATTATGTTTCAAATAGTTTTATTTTATAGTATTGTTTAAGCCATATTCATGATTTTTTAATATTTTTTGGACTGACGGTTCAAAAGTTAGTGGAGGACACATTTATTTTTGTTCTAGAGCGGTTATTTCCGAAAAAAATATTTTCGAAGTGCACCATCAGATCAGCTCCATAACGTCAACCTGTTAGCCCTGTTACATAACATGTATTGTATCTATATTTCTCGCCTTAAGCCACGTTTCCACTTAATGTCCTGAGCGAGCATTCGTTCGTTCTTTGACAAATGAAAACAGGATTTCACATAGCAAAATGATCGTTCGTCAGCCCACGAACAAGTGAATGCTCTCTCAGACCACAATGTGGAAACACAGCTTTAATGAGCGTTAGATAAAATGACTAAAGAAACTGTAGATGGTGATAAAAGATATATACCTAAATGAAATTTTTGACAGTAACTTGTCCCTTGTTCCCTTGACTTGCAACTAAAATATGACTATTTCTTTACCTACATTAACTTCAACTACGCCTCGACTTGGCAGCTATGCCCAATGCATCAACGTCGAGATATCAGAAGTTCTTCGCAAGAATCACAAACTACTGCACTGTAGAATGTTACATTAGCAACTTCTCATTCTTTTGACCCATTTCTTTGCTATAATTTTGCTATAAATAAAATAGGCTGGCGGCTGAAGAATATACACCAAGCTGTCGTATTCTAGCTCTTTAAATAAAAAAAAAAACACCAGAGCATAATATTGTATGAGATTCCAGTCGAACTCTGTCATCGATGATGTAATGAATAAAATGTATGATGCAATGAATACAATATGACAAAGTGTCAGCCGTCTTTTTGATAGATTACGATGCTGGAGTAGATAGAAATATAAAACGGATAATTGTGTTTCTATTCATGTTTATTTCCAAAACTACAATTTAGATTAAATCTAACTAATCTACTTAACCTAATCTATATCTAAGATTGGCCCTTGTGGCATTGTACCGAGGATGCTGGCAGCATTTCCTCGCTGTATCGCAATACTGATGCGTTGTGCGAGGAAGTCGCCAGCTCTGCGGTCTTTAGTTACATCAGACGTTTCGCTATCTCAGCAAACAATTTGCGTACGCTGGGGCCCCAAGAACCTAAAGTTTCTACGCCAAACGGTACAAAATCGTATTCTTTGCCGAGGCCCTTATATTTATTACGTTTTAAAAATTCGGCATTTTCAGCCGCAGCGGCCGCCTTAACCCTCTGCGACTGACGTTACGTCTATCAGACACCCGTATTTTGCAATTACGCCATTACGATGTTGATAACAAGATTCAATAATTTCACGTCACGTGACCACGTCAGTCGCAGAGGGTTAAACGTAGTTCGTTGTGTTGTGTTTGTGTTTCTAATATTACACATCGGGATTGCGAACGTAAGGATCAAACTATACTGGAAACAATTTCACAATCGCGTATAAAATATTTTGCAAGAAAACCTAGGAAAAGCTGCCAACATCTGTGGAACTGTCGCGAACAAGAAAATATACTTGAAACATGTTTCACTTTCAACTTCCTTTGGCAGATTTATGGTTTTAATCATAGACAGAAGAATACTAAAACAGAAAGTTCTGAGAAACATTGCGGTCACTAATTTGACAGCTAGTTGAAGCTTCGCCATAACCTCAATCGTTGAAAGAAAGTTAAGTAGGCATAGGTACTCTAAATATTATGTATCACTAGACGTTACCCATACTGTCTGCTAGTAAAGTCGCCGGCAATCCCTCGGTCGACATTTATTTAAACAAAAGTTGACACGGAATTGCCTATGGTATAAAAGTGCATGCATCAAGAAACTAAAATTAAATAAATAAAAAAATATGTATGGGAGGAAAAATATAATTGATTTAGTTAGGAAACTTATTGTGACACTTAACTGCATATCCTATCGTTTTTGCTTACAATAATTTATTTTAATCTTATATTTAATTTTTAAATTTATGTAGCTACAGTGCTTGTTGTTCTCCTATACATACGATAGAATAATAATAAACTTATATTAATTCACTTCTCACATGATAAGGAGATACATAAATACCTAAGTAAAGTACTCGTACACTCACTGTTCCAAATGATAATATAACACGTGCCCGTGTTTCGTCGAAACACGTGCCCGTGTTTCGCGATACAAAAATTTCAGTCAAATTCCGAGAAGAAAACAAATCATTAAAAATGTAATAAAAGTCAGCTTGCCACATTTTGATCAAGAGGAGTAAAGCCTAAAATACCTACACTTACTCAAATAACAATCCAATACAGCCTCTTGTCAACACGAGCATCTTTAGTCAGATTCCGAAACGAAAATCAAATCATAAAATACCTCGCAAACAAGGAAGCCACTTCAGCGAAATATATCAACGTTAATGTAAAATGACATTACATAAATTACTTTGATTTGTAGAAGCCTTAGAAGTCGGTTGTGAAAGCCAATTTTGGGGAGACTATTCTGCACAGCCCCTTTACATGGTACGAGCAATGTTTTAAACACATGAAATAATTGTTCAATACGAGTAGGTAGACTGCGTATAGTTTGGGAAATATTATTTGACCGACTGTTATCTTACTTACGACCTTTTGTTTTGCGTTAGCACTTACTAGACAATCAGCAGTCTAGCACTTTTCTATTGTTAATGATGCAAAACAAATGGTCGTAAGTGAGATAAGAGTCGGTCAAATAATATTTCCAGAACTATAAATGTGTAGGAATAGGGAATAAAAGCGTATTCCATAATGGGAAATCTAGTGGTAGACCAAAACGTTGCGTGCCTGCTACATGTCTACATTTCAAAAACAAATTTTATGGAAGATGTGGCCGTATTACAGGGACAATATGGTCACTTTGAACACACTATTCTATTTTGAAATGTGGTCGTATATCAGGCACGTGACAAAAAAGCGGTGGCTGGACGTCTTCATGGCAGATTTGAGCGAAAATGGACTCATAAAACAAGACGCCCCTGGATCGTGTATTTGAGTGGATCCGAGAAACAGATACTGGCATTTCTGGGATGCCGCAAGACCGCAGTGAGAATACATTTGTCACCATGTTGTCAACATCTTTCCGTGGGTGTTATAAGAATCGACTAAGGGATTAAAGTGTCGATGAATATCCGCTTATAGAAGATTGATGACAGGCAGCAACATCATCATATCGGAAGAGCAGAAAAGCGAGCGAAAGTAGCGACGATGTTAATACAGAAAAAGATGATAACTAATCAACAATTCCACTTTTCACTTTGAAATTCGCTTCTCTGCTTGCTTGCACCATATGGTGCATATGGGTTGTATAATTCAGGGTGTAGATACCTACTTACAGTAGATGGTAGTCTCGGATTTTGGTAATTTACAATATTTTCGATACGGAACTCGTACAATGTAAATTGCCTTTAGGCACCAGTCGAAAGTTGGGATTTGATTGTTTCTGTGTACATTTCTTGTTTTTGAATCCTAATTTTTTTACTGATTTGTAATAAACTTACAAACAAAGACGAAGGCTTTTTCTGATTAGAACATGGAGTTATGAATAAAGAAAAAAGTTTTACAAACGCTTTAACTATAATAAACGATCATGATCATGAGATTCACGGGTGAAATAGTCATTTTACTGCTAATAAAGTGAATAATTTTAATTATTCTAGTTAGAATAATGTTATTGAATAACGTTAATATAAAAATACTGTTAAGGTGTATAAAAATCACTTGTAGCAACACTTGCCGAGATGATAATGACGAAATAAAAGCGCCGTAAAAGCCTTGAACATTTATCCAGCCCAGAGATAAACAGGAAACAAATATACTTAAGGTGGAGAAACTGATACTTGTGCTGCACAAAAAGAAGCCGAATCGGGAAAGTTTGCTGTCTGGAGATAACCTGTAACTCCATCATAGAGCTGGCTCGATGATCGTGTGGAAACACAAGTGTTTCACCAATCTCATAACGTTGCACATTCCTAGCGGCGGGGATCCCGAATGAGGTTGGCATCCACTTACGGGAACCTAAGTGGACGACATACGGTGGCAGACTAGACTCTGATGGAAGTGCCTCGTGCGTTCATAGTTAATTAAGAAGAATATATCATATGATTGGAGTCAGACTTACCATCTTACCTCGAGAGTGCATAAGATTTGCACAATCACTACAGCGGCGATGGACAACCCACCTTGTTCCGGCCGGACCTGGCGACATCATTACGTTATATCGTTCTTTTAATTGTCTTCACCCTCGACTTCTTCTAAACATCTTGTGAAAAAAGGCATCTCAACTCGGTACTCTCTTTCCTTAAGTAGCACCTTCTGTTTGATTTTATGATAGCCTCGCAATAAAGCCTTTTACCATTAGTACTAAAAGCATCGTAAATTATATGCTTTATCTTTCCTACTTGACGAGTGATGGCACTTTTTCTTTGAGTTTTCGTTTATGATTTCGACGAGAATTTGATATCTTTGCGAATTCTGAAGAGACTGGTATGGAAATTAATGGAACTTGATAAAGGAATTGTGAACAAGCATTTTAATGTGTATACTTTATGTACACATTTATCAGAGCAGCTAATATGATCAAAAAAATCTGAATATTCCTCTAATTGCATAGAGTATTTTGTTCATCTCAAGTAACTTTAAATTACAAACTTCAACGTAATTTTTTTTACATCGGCATCTAATAGGTTATAGTAGTATAACAAGAGTTGTTACGGATCCAGAATTTCCAGAATAATATTCAAATTTACTGCTGATCAGCTGTTACAGTAGATCGCCAAAATCAAAATATTATTTTGAAGGCTCAAAAATCTTATAATTGACTGATACATAGGTGCATCAAAATTACTGACAACTGTATTCGACAGTACCAAAAACAAGATTGTCGTATGGTATCTTATGAACGGATTAAGCTAAGTTACCGATTCTTACTTAAAGCCCAATATAATAGAAGGTTTTGATTAAACTTTGCAAGCCCTAGGATTTCCAGTATCAGACCCTTACATCAACCAAATTTAAACTTGTTGAACTTTCAACTGATTACTCCAACGTTATCTGACACGAACAAAATTGGAGGATTATAATCTAGAGTACACTCGCGAATCTGATTGATAAGTTCGATTATGGACAAATATCTATTATATTTAAAACGATTTATATTGATGAATTTTTACTCTGGAATTAACGAATCTGAATCGAGGATAAAGATTATTCATCAATATTGTTTACCTCCGTATTAACCCTCTAAAATGTTATAAACATAATTTTCTCTCCCAATCTTCCCGTGGTGGGTGTCGTAAGAGACAAATAAGGGATTGAAGTATCACTAATAATAATAATAATAATTTATTTTATTTCAAGTAAGATACACTCATATAATATTAGTAAAACTTATATCTAAACTGTTAACATACAACTAAAATTATTTTAAACTAAGTTAAGTTTGCTGAGTACGGCGCATGCAGCCGACTGCAGCGAAGCATGTAGGGGCAGTCCAGCCTGTCCCCTATCATTCTCATGATGGTGTTGGGGCTGGCGCGCACCCGGCGCACCAGGGATGCGGCCCTCTTTCGCATGGTGGCATAAAAGCAATCTACCCTGGCTTCGGCGAACATCCCTGATGCGCTACAGAAGCGAGGCAGCCCCACCAGCACCCGGAACGCATTGTTATACTGGACGCGGAGGGCTCCATAGGCCCGTTGTGTATATGCGCGCCACAAGCTGCACGTGTACATGGAGGTGCAATAGGCTCTGAAAATAATTTTATGAAGATGCATTATTATAGTGTTTCGGAACAATAAGTCCCGCTGAGTTGCCTCCCTGTTCTTCTCGGGTCTATGATGTAGGGTTAGAACAGGAATTCGTTTTTTCATAAACTTGCTATTGTGTATAACTATTCAAAAGTGCTCGTTGTTTTACGTATTTAAATAAATAAGAGTTTGATTTTATTTCATTTCTTTATAATGCACACACTACTGCAGCAAAACAACGTACATCGCGTTTGACTGGAATCCGCCCAACGGCAGCCGACCTCCTGGACGGCCAGTGCACTCCTGGCAGCGATCCGTCTCAAACGAGCTCCGTACGGTTGGCCTAAGCTGGAGGGAGGCTAAAAGTGTTGCTGATGACAGAGAGGCGTGGCGCGATCTTGTGAAGGCTCTTTGCACCTCTGGGGTGCCTTAGGACGACAACAACACTACTGGGATCGCCAAGCTGCTTGCTCAGCTCGGCGATTATGGACATGATCTCATAAATTTAGTCATCGTTATCAACGTGCAGTATTGGTGGCAAAGTATGGTTGACAGAAAAATCAAATACACAGGTATTTTATCAATTACTAACATTTCAGAAATTATAGTCATTTTAATTATAATAATTAATTACCTATTCATGTTTTAATCACTTCTTCAAATCACACTGATTAAACAAGTAAACTACTAAAATGTAGGTATTTAACAGTCAAACTGAAAAATCCATTTATAACACTGATCTTACTCCACTTGAAATAGTTACTTGAATATTCATTTTGATTAAAATAAAGACTTCGCAAAATGAAATTTAAAGTACTGTTATGTGCCAAAAATTTATGAGTTTATGACATTAGATTTTTCTTTTTTAAAGTAGGATAAAGTTTGTATGTATTCTAAGGAGAGTATTTTTTTTTTACAGTATGAGTAATAGAACAAAATACCATTTTCACATTTATTACTTTTTCGGTCAACCCTAGCCATTGCCACGGAAAGTGCACGTTGATAAAGATCACTTCATAATGCATCGGAGAGGTCTATGTTCAGCAGTGGACTGAAATAGGCTGCGGATGATGAATTTTCACTCTCCCAGTGAAGTCTTATCATGTTTTATATAGAGATAAAAAGGAACAAAAAAATTCAAAACATGAAATTTCTGCCGCAGCCACAAGATAAAGCAAAACGCGATTTTATGTTGTTTAATCGCGCCCTTGGGCCAACCTCCCCCAGTTTTAAAGTAATATTGTTATCGTACCCAGTGTAATATTAACAAGTAGGTAATGAATTCAAAGTAACGTGGTGCGAACCGGAGCCAAAAGCAGTTTATTTGAAAAACAAGAAAGGCTAGGGTGAGTAGCCAAGATGCCGATCGTTAACGCTGAGTCGCGAATAAAACGCAACTGTCTTTGTCGCACTAATAAGAGTGACAATGACAGAGAGAAATCTACGCTACGCTACTGAGCGATAGCGATTGGCATCCTGGCTATGAACTCAGGCTTATACAAGCTGGCTAAAAATAAGTGCAGAAGGGTCGTTTTTTTTGGAACTTACGTATAGGTACTTACTTTCTCCTATGAGGTGCTACTTTAACTACTTAGAACTACTACTTCAAAAACTTGAACTTATTTTAAAAAAACCCTAAAGGGCTTATTCTGCTTTCCAAAACCTCACTAGCAGCGGGATTACACTGATTTTTGCCAACCTGTATATTCTATAACTCAGATGAGAATAGCACTCTTCATAGACTTTTAACGACATCTGTACATTTTAGGATGTATGTCGAAGGAATAATGATCAAAACATGTTTTTAACTGGCTTTCAAACGGCAAGTAGACTTTTTGAAAACTTTGTCGTATGTTTTTATATTTGCCTGGCAACCTCGTTCGGCGAACAACCAAGTGTAATTGGCAACCAAGGTACAAGGTATAACAATATAAAACATATAAAAACGGTTATTTAAAAAAAAATACAAACTTTGTTCGCATCAGGACATAACGAAACTGGTCGGCAGTTTCTATTTAATAAGTTAAATGATTGTTTTAATAAACAGCAAGTCCTTGTTTGAGACATTATACTGTCCCTTGTACTTCTTAAAGTTATTTCTTTTTTCTTTTCCCTGGCGCTTTGTCAAGTTGAATTTCCAAGCTTTTAATTTTAAGTTAATAACGTAATTAGAGCTTCCAAAGAAAAATCATAAAAGAAAACAAAACAGTAGGCCTATACGTGCTGGTGCGTGTACAGTGAACAAAAAATGTGTTCTACCACTTTTCGAATCTATTCAGTAGTACAGTAAACGGCCATACGTAATGCACATCGGTTATCGGGAAAGAGACAAATAATATTGCATAAATGTCAATAAGTTAAAGAGAGACAACACTCTATGATGCCGAGTCTCTTTCCCAAGAACCGAAGTGCATTTCTTAGTTATGGCCGTTTACTGTAATAAAATTGAAAAACGGTAGACCACATTTTTTTGTTCACTGAACATATCTAATGCAAACCAATTTTAAGCGACGAGGACCGAATGAGTAGTAAATAATAAAAAATTGTTTGAAAAACACGCTTTTTCGTATTCATGACAGCAAACCCACTGAGTTCTGACGACAATACATGAATAGATAAGAAACGTCATTACAAATTAAATATGGCGGACTGGCTGTTTGAAATCCACCCCCATGAGGGCATTTTCACTTTTAGGGACACCCAATTATCGTGAGATTAAAAAAACCTTAATTGCAGTCAGCTTTGTAACGACAGTAAAGTTAAGTACAATATCTTTAGGAATTCAAACTTGATCGGCATTTTTTTATTATAATGTGGCTAATATGGGCTGTCCCAGAAGTAAAGAGACAAGATTCGATTGAAAATATTTAATTAAAAAATCTTACAAAGCACTACTATTTACGTTTTGTTAAATTCCGAATTTCATTTTATTTGCTATTTTATATTAAATTTGCTTGTGCAAAGCCTCTTTAGCCAATTTTTCTAAGGTTGATTGCTACTCGTCTCATTACAGCTGTTCGAGACCCAGCTGCCACAATTTTAGCCAATTTAGTCCATCTATGTTTAAATCCAGTCAACGATTTAGGTTTTTCTGTTTGTTTTTTATATTATCATTTACATAAAGTTCGATAAGCTTCAATACCAGGAGCTTGGGGAACATTTGGGGCGTTGTAATGTTTTTGTATAAAATCTATACCTGCAGCCTCTAGATGTTGAGTGACTTCCGAGGCGTAGTGGCATGACGCCATATCCGGCCAGAATATAATTTCTACCCTCGGGTAATGCTTATCTATGAACAAAATTTATCGCATTATCATACATTCTCTCAAATAAATACGTGCGTTCATAGAGCCTGTACAAATATATGGTCAAGACGTATTTCCATTTTGGTCTAGGGCTTGCCAAACGAGATATTTATTGAAAAATTTGACCTTTGTTACAATTTTTTGCGAGCAATCTACGGAGTCTCGTCGAGTCGCATGGTAGTTTTGCTTCCCAGGAATATCCGCTGGGTCCACGGTCACGTAAGTCTCATCATCAATTATGAGAACTTTTTTCAGTGTTTTTTCATATACTCTTCGGCATCCTCTTTTTGTTCGCACTTCCTGGTTCTTAAAGTACTAAGAAGCTGACAGTTTTGCAAATGCTCTAAGCTTTAGGTCGCATGTTTTAATACGAGCTATACTTGACTTCGATATTTTCGATTTATCCGCAGCAGCTCTAACAGACATCGAAGGATTCCGTTCATACACTTTTTTTACTTTATTTATGTTCATAGCTACGGAAATAGTACATTTTTTTCCCGGAATCTTCTTAAAAATATATTCATGCGATTCTTCAAAACGCTTTATAATTCGATACAAAGTAGTTCTCCTTACTCCCTCTGAAGAAAAATTATATATCGTGTCGTTTTTCCATGACATTCATAATTCTGAACAACTCTTTAGCAAATACTTCGTGATCAGCTCTTTTCATTATTAAACTTTCAATAATACAATCGTATTTCCCGCTAAATTTTACAGATATGAGGCATACGATGGCGATACCAGTTATTTTTCGTAAGAAAGTAAAAATATTTTCAAATAGTTCGAAATTTGAAATTTGTCTCTTTACTTCTGGGACAGCCTTTAGTTTGTAAAATGAACAAAACCAAGTTATTATCGAAATTTAGTAAGAAAAGATAAGATAAAATTTTATTTCATAAAAACTTATGCTTAATTTAGTGCTTTAATTAATTGTCGTCACAAAGCTGACTGAAATTAAGGTTTTTTAAGTTCACGCTAATTGGGTGACCCAAAAAGTGAAAATGTCCATGATATGGATATCAAATGAAAGGGGTTGCTGTCAGAGATAAGAAAAAAGTGTTTATCTAGTTTTTTGAACTATATTATAATACTTAACAGACAAGTTCAGCTGTATCAATATCCTTTATAAGTGTGTCAGGTTCCAAATTAATTACGTGCAAATGGAATGGTCTCAAAGACCTTTGTCCTAAGATTAGAGTAAAACTCAAAAAAGATAAACAAAATTATTTCACTACAGTAGCCGTACCATGAGCTGCCGCGGCTTTATTAACGCGGGTTTGCTTTAGGTATTTTTCATCACACCTGTTCGGTAAGTGCGCCAATACGCTGCGGTGATGCGCGCCGTAGGTGCGTCGTTACGTCCTAGTAGGCCGTTAAGGATTTTCATACAACATTACGTCGCACTATATAGCGCGGTCCGACGCACGCCGCGCCGAGATTTCTTTTATGAAAATGATGAAATTAAGTCATCCCTGATTTAGACCATTTTAGAGTAGTTTTGTGAAAATATATTGTTTTATTTACTTTTTTGCATCACAGGTGTGATGAAAAACATTGTGTGTACCACGGGCGGTACAAGAATTATGAACTCGTGTGAAGTAAAGCCCGCGCCTTCGGCTTGGGCTTTACTTTGACACTCGTTCGCAAATTCTTACTTACCGCCCTAAATACACAATGTACTATTCTATCCGGCTCGCTCGCGCTAATATGCAAGTACGAGCGGGATGGATAGAAAGTAAAAGCGCGTATTAGCAGCTAATACTTTTATATAGTGTGTGTCCATGACCCGGGCTTTTGGGTCATTTGCAGAAAAAGTGTACCTTTTAATGTCACGAAAATAAGTATGTAAATTGAGATTTCTCAGTTTAGTTACTCCCATACTAAAGGTATAAAAAATTCTGTAACAAATTTGAGATTTTTTTTAATCAGTTTCGTTACATTTGGTTTCATACATTTAGTATGGGAGTAACTAAACTGAGTAAACTCAATTTACATACTTATTTTCGTGATATTAGGGACAATTTTTTTGTTTCATAACTGAAAAGTACGCACGATGCCGAGTAAAATGATGTATTACAGTCCATGATCCCAAAACATTTAAAAGGTACACTTTTTCTGCAAATGACCCTTTTCCGAAAATGGGTAATAATACGCATTACTAGCAATCGTTTTCAAGTGTTAACATTTGACAAATAATTAAATTGACCGTACAATTAACTTTATTTCCTCCGAACGATCAATGTAACGCGTGTACTGCTTAGTTGTCAAACGTTGTCAGTGGCTGCGATCTGTCATTGTGAAGTGCAAATTAACGATCCATTTTGAAGTACATTGCTTCTCAATTAACTTTTCTTAGAAAGTTAATTAGGTACTTTTAAAATTAGCATTTTGAATCGAATAAAGTTCACGGTTTGGTCAGAAATCTGGATCGCATTCCTCGGTTTCGATACAAGCCAGTGTCGTAGACACACACAGTATAATAAGAATAGTTGATTTGTGATTGTCACTAAATTGTTAATTTTTTATTTTACTATAAGTGTTAAAATCATAACGTTTAGAGACCTTTTACTAAATCTTAATTTCTCTTTATTCTGACAACTAGAGGCCGGAGAAAGTATTTTTTTTAATGTAACAAATCCTTTAATGCATGTTATTTTAATAAGACGAATTATTATACTGTTTTGAAAAAATAAGTCCACCTGAGTTTCTTACTGGTTCTTCTCAGGAACGGTGTTAGGGATAGAACCAGAAGTAGATTTTTTTTCTGTCTCTTGATAATGTCAGACAATTCGAAAATGCTTATTAATAAGCTTACTTGAATAAAAAATAGATTGACTTTGACTTGACTTTGCGCTGCGACCATATATAACATGGACGTCTAACGCCAGCTCAAAAATGCCCCCAAAACCAATTGTTCAATTGTGCCAAAATGGGCAGGACAAAGCGCTTTTCTTAAAACAGCACGCATTTTCGGCGCAACAGCTTTGACAAATGTTTATTGAATATCGCCAATCAAAACTTTGATGGACCAATCACAACTATTTTTAAATGGCGGTTTAAGTTTTTATAGGTTGACATTCAAATCTATTGCCGTGATACATTGAACAGGGGGTGACACTTGTCAACTAAAATTCAGGGCCGTTTTTGAAAGGCGATTTAGTATGGCGTGCGGCTTCCATGTTTTATTTGTTCGTAGACTTTGCGTTAATAACGTAGCGGCAGCGTGGTAGGGCTACAGAGGTGTTTATCTTTAAAACCACGGAGCACGTTGGCGTTCTAAGATTGTTTACCCCTTAAATTTCCTTTTTAACTTAAAGAAAAAATGTAATAAGCAGAGAATAATGGCTTTCTCTTACTAGTTTTTAGATTGCGTTAATTTATTTACATTACGTGTTAAAGAAACATTAATTTTACTTCAACTTACTGCAACAAAATTTCAATAAAACTGTTAGTTAGTTCTCATTGCACTGAGAAATGATTTATGAGTTTCTAAGCGTCAAATATTAAGGGACTCTTTCACCAAACCCGAACAAAATATATCTGTCTTTTTCTCGTACCTACATGTCTGCGGAAAAAAGGATATAGTGATAATTTTATCTGTAAGGGAAATAGTTATTTGTGTTACAAGTAGAATTCTGAGCAAAATTAAGGAGTCAAGCATTAACGCCCAAGACAAAAATATTTTTCTGCCCTCCGGCCGGCAAACAACACATTGCCCGCTGCGCTAAACTAAGTTGCCGCCTGCCGGCTTAGTTGAGTAGGAAAATAATATACACCTAGACCGTTAAATGGGAAACTCTCGGATCAAGTGTTTGTCGGCCTTTTCCCAGACATTTCCCACGGCTTTGGCATGTAATCTACTCTTGATACCGTGTGACACATAGGTACTGCTTTTCACACCACCTATAAGAAAAATAAAAGGCATATCACTATTTCATATTTATGCAAATAATCGATTCTGAAGAAATCCTTATCAATTGTGAACGTAATGTTTATTTTCATATTTCATTGTAATTTTTAGGCTGGTAATAGAAACTCCTTTCAAGTGCCATTTTGATCTCTCCTAGCCGGGAAGAAAAGGCCGAATAATCGAAGAAAATTCGAATAGGTGGTGTGAAAACATCTTAGCTCTCGACTGAAACCTGTACAATAAATTATGCAAGAGATATCTACGAAGGTGCAAGTCTTCGCTTTGAAATAGAAATAATTAAGACATTTTGCATACAAATTGTAAAGATTTTCTTAATGACCTGTATTTAACGGTGGTAGAAACGAATATTTAGTTGCCGAAAGGTCGTATATTCGTTCCAGGAGACATAAGTTAATTTTACGTAGTCAGTTTATAAAAGTTATATTTCTATGACTGAGGTCCACTTACTTACACAGAAGAATTTACAGCTACAATTTTTAGTCGGAAATAAAGTCTACGGAACTTTAAAAATCAGTAATCATAATCACATTACAAAGGTAATGGTGCGAGCGACATATTACATAAAAAGACAGTCACGTGGTAAATATGATTTTATTAAAATATAAAAATTATATCATACGAATTTTGTGAATGAATTTAGTGTCTCATTTTTAGAGTAAATATAGGTTTTTTACGTAAGCTTACGTATTTTTACTTCTTTGGGTAAGGACATAATTATACTACAATACCTTCCTACAAAACACGTAGACACAACGTAATGTTTTATTACAACCACACATACAATAAAATACGACACACGAGTTTTATGTCCAGTTCAGAATAGCCCAATTTCCTCTGAAGCGAGAAGTGCATAGCTTTCGTCTGTTTTATGCAGACACTTTGGCCGCATGCATGCATGAGTTTCGCCATGCGCCGCCGTGCATGCATATGCGCATCTGCATTTGCCTGCTCTTGACTAACAGGAGTAGAGAAAATTTACAGAGTGACAAGTATGTATATGTGTATGTAAATTCTTTATTGTACACATAAGAATACAAAAATCACCGCCCCTCTCTTCCCGTGGGTGTCGTAGGAGTCGACTAAGGGAAATACTGAGTATCCAGCTTCTCAGCCGGTGGTAGGGTATTTTTACTAGTACCCGCCTGGTTGGCTACCACCGTACATTCGGTGTAAACGCCCGTGAAATGACTTACCTTCGTGTTTGCCGTGTTTCGGGGTCAGCCGGTGTATTTACCAGCATCTAGCGGGCCAGCAAGGCGGTGGCAACTAACAGGTTACTGATTGTCTCCTGTTCGTTGCCGCCGCGATTTGGGCTCTACTTTTCACTTACGATCAGGCGGAGTGGAGCCACTTTGTTGTGCCAACGTTATTTTTATTGGTTCGGCAACGCGCATGTGACACCCTGAGGTTGCAGGCGCCCATAGGCTACGGTGACTGTTTTCCATCAGGCGGGCCGTATGCTTGTTTGCCACCGACGTGGTATATAAAAAAAAAAAAAAAAACAAAACACAGGTAAAAATACACATATTAACAGTAAATTTGACAGGTACAAAGGCGAACTTATCCCTGCAAGGGATCTCTTCCAGTTGACCTTTGAGCAAAGGAGTTGCGTATAGGAAGCAAAATATAGACAAACACACGTGTATTGTGGTGAATGTATTAGAGTACCAAATAACTATTAAATACTTACTAAGCTAACTTCGTACAAAAAATACACATAGTAAAAATATGCAATAAATATAGGTACATATACTACACATCTACAGGGTGTTTTTTTTTCGACCGTTCAAATTCTACGTAGTGAATGTGTAGGTCATACTCACCAACTTTTACTATGGGGACAAAGTCGAAATCGCGAAAAAAAAAATCAGCTGTTTAATACAAATTGGCGGCATTACGCCGGCCGAAATGTATGAAACAGCTGATTTTTTTTTCGCGATTTCGACTTTGTCCCCATAGTAAAAGTTGGTCAGTATGACCTACACATTCACTACGTAAAATTTGAACGGTCGAAAAAAAAACACCCTGTATAAAAAATAAAAAATACCCAACGAATTCACAAAATATCGGAGAGCCACAACTTTTACAAGTAACAAAACTATTTATTATTTACTTTCATGTCTTTACTCAGTTTCTCAAGGATTATCAGGAAGAAAGTAAGGATAGACTTCCTTTAACGTTTTAACAGCCGTAGTCTGATATATTACATATCAGAATCCATCTCACTTAACCAGCTGGCTTATGATGGTCACACGTTTAGTGTTTATCGTTTTACTCGTCACTGTCGTACTTGCATACTTGTTAGAACCTGACGGCAACAAAGATAAGAGCAGTTCTCAAAAACTTTGTACACAATTAAGGCACATTGACAAATGACTGCTTAATTGTCCTATTTTGTTACCATTGCTTTGTAAGTTAATCAATACATACATGAATTATATTGCGTAGGTAATTAAGAAAGCCCGCACGCTATGAATCCTTAATTGTAAATAAGCAGTCAATAATATAATTACATATCATACAAAAAGTTGGTAACAAAACAGGAAAACGGTAACTCACTCATTTAGCGCTAATAAATGTGTAGCAACTTTTTGAGAACTGCTCATAAACGGTTAACATGGGGTTCATCATAAGTCTACAGAGTCCGATAAATAAGATAAAGATCTGATTTGGTTTTCAAGATGTAAAAATGTGTGCCCTTCAAGTGCAAACTCAGATCTGCGTGGTGTCATTTTGGCCCAGTGAAGGGTGGGTCATTAAAAAAATTTTTATTAGAGGGCACAGTTTCAAAACTGTGCCATTTTGTGTTTGATTATCACAAATATTTTTAATTTCAGTTTTACTGTCCCCAGATTAGAGATGATTTTTTTCTGAAATGTATGTATCTTACAAAAAAAATATAATTATTATGAAAAAACAAATCAAATTATTTTTCAAGTAAACATTTTGATTTGTGCTTTTTTATTTTTTCCCTAGTAAAAGGCGCCTAGCCTTGTAAGGTTGTAAGGGATTGCATATACCCGAGAAAATTGACTGAAGTCTCCACCTCGGACGTTGGTGATCTTGTCATATACCAAAGAAGAAACGACCAAGATCACCAACGTATACGATCATATTATGACATCCAATATTTATAATATTTTCGACCTTTGTTTCGTCTTTTCAGATTCCGTAATTATCGAAATGCTATTTCCGTATGTACAAAGTAGTCTAGGGAAGGGTTCTGAATTTGTATGGAAAGAACCGGTAATTCCCGGTTCCGGTACTTGTAAAGAAAGCCAATACCGGCCGCCCACCCTACAGTAGTCTAAGATAGCTCAACTTAGAACATAATAATCACTTTGCATACTCTTTTTTTACCTCATTAACCAACTATATTTCTTCATGCATCAGTGACCGACACTCTGGCACACACTATGATAAAAAGACGGGGGTTAAAAGTATAAGTTAGTACCTATATGTTGCAACATTTTCGGTGTATCAGAAAGTGGTTTACTATCCACTAACATGCTTTATAAGCAGGTGTGGCTATGAGTTGTCACTCATTTTACAAATCAATAAAGTATATAGCAAAGAGTAGTTACTGTCATGCCATTGCGTTGTCTGAATTGAATATGTCACTGGGATAAGTTTATGTATTCCATTGTAGGTATAAATTACGGATGCTTGGTTTGGTAATGTCGCCAAACATCTTGGGTGTTTCGAGTTTTCGACGTGTTATTGTGAAAAATCCGGTAATTCAATCCACTTCAATTGAATAACGTCATAATGTCAACGAATTGCCCAAACTTGTGATATACCCATTTAGTACGGTCAAATCGTACATAATTTTACCCTAAACTCGCAAATCAAGTAGTATCGCTGCATTTTTGGTATGTTGTTTAGACACCATAGGAGAGTATAAAACCATATTTTGCAAGCAAAAAAAAGTTGTGCTAGCTGGGTAGTACGCGAAAAACTGCGAAATTTACGGCCATTTTTTAGTTTCTGATTTTTATTTAAAAAACCTTACGTTTTTTGATATCATACGTAAATAAACGTTTAAAGACTAATAAATTTCCAACAAGTTGAGCTAACATGCATTACCGTAGGTCTTATAGTTTCAGAGATTCGAGACTTTAAAAAGTACCCCTTTTTGTAAACTAGATAAAATTTTGTGTTTTGCTAACGTTTTCAACTTAATATCGCCTCACCTAATAATGCTACGAAAAACATGCAATAATGACCTTATAGCGCACTTAATATTCTACAATTTAAGGGTAAAATTAGGTCAGTGAACTTTGTAGTTGAAAGTATAAGCCCGAAATTCCAAAGGCAGGAGGCCCGCTATCTAAGTTTTTCATACAAATCGCAAGTCAAGTTGCAAAGCTGCAATTTTGGTATATTATAAAGGCCTTATAGATATATACGAAAATGCATATTAAAAGAAAAACAAAAAAATAATTTGGGCATAGGACGTAAAAAACGGAAAAAAATTCGCACTTTTTTTAGTTTTTGACGTTTAACTAAAAATCTATTATCTTTTTGATACTAATTGCTATAAAACTAAGAAAGAACATTAAATTTGAAAGGATTGGAGCTACGTTGCATCACCGTAAGTTATATATATTTTGAGATACGACATTTCATAAAGTGCCCTTTTATCAAAACATAAACAAATTTTAGGTTACGTTAAAGCTATTCACTAAATATTGGCAAAACGTTCGCGCTAAGAAAAAAAGTAATTGTGGATAATAACTACTATAAATTTGGAACAAATTGAGCCGATAACAATTACTGTAAGTCTTATAGTTGGGGGAATACGAGGCTTCAAAACATGCATTTATTTTCTTAACTTAATGAAGGGCACATTTTGAAATGTCGTATCTCTAAATCTATATAATTTAGGGTAATGCAAGGTAGCTCAAATCCTTTCAAATTTAATATTCTTTCATAGTTTTATAGTAATTAGTATCAAAAAGTTATAGTTTTTTAGTTAAACGTCAAAAACTAAGAAAAGTCCCATTTTTTTTTTAGTTTTTTACGTCCTATACCTAAATCCTTTTTTTTCTTGTAATATGCATTTTCGTACATCCCTATAGAGCCTATATAGTTATACAAAAATTGCAGCTTTGCAACACGACTTGCCATTTGTATGAAAAACTTAGATAGCGGACCTCCTGCTTTTTGAATTTCGCGTTTTTAGTTTCAATTACAAAGTTTACTGACCTGATTTTACCCTTAAATGAAAGAATATTAATTGTGTTATAAGATAATTATTTCATGTTTTTCGTAGCATAATTAGGCGTTATTAAACCAAAAACGTTAGCAAAACTCAACATTTTATCTAGTTTATAAAACAGGGTACTATTTGAAGTCTTGAATCTCTGAAACTATAAGACTTACGGTAATGCATGTTATCTCATCTTGTTACAAATTCATTCATCTTTAAACGTTACCTGATACATATTGTCAAAAAACGTAAGGCTTTTTTTATAAAAATCAGAAACTAAAAATAGACAGTAAATTTCACAGTTTTTCACGTATAACACAGCTAGCACAACTTTTTTTTGCTTGCAAAATGTGGTTTTATACTGCCCTATGGTGTCTAAATAACATACCAAAAATGCAGCTTTACTACATGTTTTGCGAGTTTAATGTACGATTTGACCGTACTAATTAAAAGTATTTATTTTTAATTTTTAACCCCTTACCGCATGAATAAAAAATAAATTGTTGAAATTTGAACTATAATGACAATCAATAGAGTTCAATTTTATAGCGGCCATATATGGCTTCTATGCGGTAAGGGGTTAATGGTATTAATTTAATAGGTAGATATAAGATTTAGTTATAACGGCCCGACTGTGCGGGTAGTTTTGTGCTCTTGCAATACATGAATATTCCGAACGGCTGTGTTTTCTTGTGCTCCTGGGATAATAGATTTTCCTAGGGATTTCCTCGAGATACATCACTATTCAGGAGTAAACATTCAAAAAAGGCACAATGTCCTTAAAAGAAATTAAATTAAACTTTCATTCCCCAATTTTATTAAACGAAACATTATATTTTTCGTAACATAACCATCAAGGAAAAGAAAGCTTGTTAGCAGGAAACCAAATATTGGAAGGAAACAAGATAAAAGCAGGAAATATTCGACTGATTACAAAAAAGGGAACACAAATTAAAAATGAGGCCTGATAATATTGACATCATTTTAATAAATAATTGAGCCGTTTATTTGATCAATGGTTATCTTTTGGGTTTCTTTGTTTGAACGTCAAATTGATTTGCCGTTAGCGTATTTTTCTGCGGGTATTTTTTGTTTCGAATTTGCTTTCAAGCTGAATTTTTATTAGCTAATTAAAGCCCTTTGATGCGACACGATGATTTCTTTATAAATTTCTTGGACGGTAAAAAATTGAGGGTCAGAGAGGAAGAGGAATGCCTAGACTCAAATTATTTACCATATCGCCCAGTATATTTATCCAAAGATTATTATACAGGCCCTTAATATGAACCGTAATTGGATTTAGATTTTCAATAGTAATTTGTCTGCATGAAAAAAAAAACCGGCCAAGTGCGAGTCGGACTCGCGCGCAAAGGGTTCCGTACCATTATCAATTTATTATTAAAAAATACAGTTAAATCAACCTACCTCAAAAACTATAGGAGATAATTTTATCAAACCAAAAATCGTTGATAGAGTTTATTAATGTGCATAACATATATTTTTTTCAGAATTTTATATCGCGTAGTTTAAAAAATAGAGGGGGGGGACACATTTTTCAGACTTTGAGACCTGATATCTCGAAAACGATTTGCTTAAATAAAAATGTGATGTATAAACCTTCATATCATTTTCAAAGACCTTTCTATTAATACCCCACACGCTTATGTACAACTAAAAAAAAAATTCTATCCCTCAGTTACATGTATGGAGGGCCCCCACCCCAATGGTTTTTTTTACAATTTAGTATCACATTCCTGTAGCGGTTCATACAACACATATCCTTACTAAATTTCGTTACTGTAGCATTTATAGTTTCCGAGTAAATTGGCTGTGACAGACGGACAGACGGACAGACGGACAGACGGACATGACGAATCTATAAGGGTTCCGTTTTTGCCATTTTGGCTACGGAACCCTAAAAAGGTACGTATAAAAAAATGTTGTGAATTAAATAATCGTATAAACAAGGACCGGTCATTGTGGCAATCATTGGGGGAGGCCTATGTTCAGCAGTGGACGTCTTTCGGCTGATATGATGATGATGATGATGATGATAAACAAAATATTGTAGGTATGTACATATTAGATACATCGGTAGGTACGACGAATTAAATAGTGAAAATGATTCGTGCTAGCATAAAGCAGGTGCCGGAAGCAAAGAGTGAGTAACAGGAGGTGGTAGCTTCCGGTTTAAGCGGAACTGACGTCATTTGCACGCACCTGTGTGTTACGGTCATAGATCACTTCACCGGTAGGCTTAGGCTGCGTTTCCACCAGAGATGTGCGAGGATGTGTTTCTATACAAATGACACCTCGCTCGAGGCATCAATAGGTGTCATTTGTATGCAAACACATCCTCTCTGGTGGAAACGCAGCCTTATGGTCGCGTCTAATCGTTTGTCGGTGTTGCCGTCATGTTCTAACAAGTATACAAGTGCGAAAGTGAGGCGTAGCGCGATAAATGGATAAAACTGAACCATCATAAGCCACCTGAATAAGAAAGTGTTATACAAATCGAATAATAATTCCGGCAATTTTGCGAAAACGAATTATTAATTTGTTTGTTTATTTATTTTTATTAATAATAGACAGGTCTAAGCGATGAAATAGGTAGGATAAAGGTCTCTGTCCACTAGACCGTACCATGCCATGACCGTAGCATGAACGTATCAGACAAGAAAATATTCTTTGTATTGAAAAGTATGAGACCGTGTTGGCCGGCGTCGGAACGTCCTAGTTGGCATGGTTTTCAATACAAAGAATAGTGTTTTGTCTGATACGTTCATGCTAGGGTCATGGTATGGTAGGTACGGTCTAGTGGGCAGAGACCTTAATACTAGTTTTTCTATACATTATTATAATATAATTACACAGAGAACCCCCATGAATATCATTTCAATAAAGTATGTATTATATTCATTTCTTCCTAACATTGATTTGCAATATTTCCTGTCGGGGTGACAGTAAATAAAAATGCATTTGACCAGACCCCCTCCACCTCATCCTGTGGGTGTAGTAAAAGTCGGCTAACGAATTAAAGCGTCACTGTCCATTAATTTATAGAAGATCGATGATGGGTAGCAGCTTCATCATATTGGAGACACCACTGCGACCGACGACTTGCCCAGCATGACGATTATGAACATTACCTCCTAAAATGCGTCCATCCGCAGATGACGTTTGGCAGTTCTCAACCGTGCGTTTTTCTAGAAATTTCCTATTTCGCATGGCTATACTCTGGAATGATTTGTCGCTTGCGATGTTTCCGGACCGTTACGATGTTCAAATGTTCAAGAAAAGAGCGTATTTCCATCTGAAAGATCGGCAACGCATTTGTAATACCACGAGTGTTGCGAGTGTCCATGGGCGACGGTGATCGTTTATCATAGGCGATACGTCTGCTCGCTTGCCTCCTATTCCATAAAAAAAAACGCATAGGCAATAGGAGGTACCTATCCTCATAAAGCCCACCAATCCCACCATACTTCTTTAAATCTTATTTTGAACCTTGCTATGTAAGGAATGGTGGTGAATTTCATTTGTTTGTAAAAACAATAAAAGGAAATGCGACTTTATTAAGTTTAAAAAGGTTTAAATTTCATTGAAGTGGAGTGTACATGCGGAGACACGAGGAACATACGAGTATGCGGTTAAAAAGCACTAGGCCTAGTAGAACACAAAAAAGGTAGAGGGCGCCCTCCTGCTAACTACCTGGTGGACCAGCATGACCAAACTCCTACGAGAGAAAAAACTAGCCGACCCGACAACCTAGAACAGAGCGTCCTGGCGCCGAAGAATTAGGAGAACCGACCCTACATGAAGTGGGAAGAGGCAAAGAACAAGAAGAAGAAGTGGAGTGTACATTGTTATGCACATTGGGTCTTTCGAGGTTATGTCCAGCGGTGGACTGAAACAGGTTGATGATGTGATCTGACTGCAAGTAAGTCATCTGGGTTTGCAGTATCTGGGTTATGTAGGCTACACTGCTAACTTCGCCTACGAGATTAGCTCGGCTTATTATAATGTTAGCATTTAGAATTTTGCTTTGTGCCTTGATAACGGCCTAACATCATTAGGCTACAAACTTGCAATTTCCTGCTATTTTGTTTCCAATTAGGTTTTTATGGCTGTAGAGAAATAATAAGCCTTGGAAATTTTGTGTTGCGAAACAATTATGTTGTGGTCTTTTCTTTTTGATACTCGTTTTAAATAAATTGATTAATCGCCACCATTGGTGGTTAATGGAGTAATTAATTAAATAAAATTAAAGAAAAAAAAACCTTTTTAAAAACAAGCTTTTATTTGTTTATAAAATGAACTAAAAAGTTAAAAATAAATTAACTCTAAAAAGAAATCTAACACTTTGTAACTTGATTGTAACCTTTAACGACAAATAGGTAAGCGTCTTCGTCTAGGACAAAATAATTCCATATTGTACAAATTTATTTAATTTTAACACTATAACTTTTCACCATACATAACTATTCAATCTCGTCCCCCCTCTTTATCATAGTCCCCATTTATAAATGAAAGCGTGTTACATTGTGATAGCCTGAGGAAAATGTTGTGTTGTATTAAATGTAACACGCTTTCATTTATAAATGGGGACTATGATAAAGAGGGGGGACGAGTTTGAATAATTATGTATAATGAAAAGTTATAGTGTTAAAATTAAATAAATTTGTACAATATGGAATTATTTTGTCCTAGACGAAGACGCTTACCTATTTGTCGTTAAAGGTTACAATCAAGTTACAAAGTGTTAGATTTCTTTTTAGAGTTAATTTATTTTTAACTTTTTAGTTCATTTTATAAACAAATAAAAGCTTGTTTTTAAAAAGGTTTTTTTTTTCTTTAATTTTATTTTTAGCTTTTTAGTACCTCTATTTTTAATTCGAGATTTACTACGACGTAGTTCGCAGCGCGTAGCAGCGTTATTCCGTTATGAAGTCCGTAGTTCGTTCACATGACAACCCTACAGCCTCTGTAGCCTAGTTGGTAGTGACCCTGCCTACGAAGCTGGAGGTTCCGGGTTCGAATACCGGCGAGGGCATTATTTGTGTATTTATTTATCACAAAAATTTGTTCTTTGGTCATGGCTGTCTATGTATTTAAGTATCTATATGTATCTATCTATTATATATATCGTCGCCTGGTACCCACATCACAAGCCTTAATTGAGCTTACCGTGGGACTAGGTCGATTTGTGTAAGATGTCCCAAGATATTTATTTTATTTATTTTTATTTATTTTATTTTTATGTAATATGTACTGATTTAAATATCAATAATGTTGAAATTATGTAATCACTTATATAGTTATTTGTAACGTTTCTCATTCTATCCATTTCTTTTAATGCATCAACATTACAAGGTTTCTTCGACGTCAACTTGGAGCAGTCAAGTTCTTCGATTTGAAACCTGCTAAAGACCTAACTCGGCGTAAAGCTACATAAGCTTGACCGCCGCATGAATGCTTTGTTCTAGAGATTCGTTTTTCCTTCTCTCTTGTGTATTTATTCTATTTATATCTTGCCTATATGTGCGTTGTTCTAGAGATTCGTTTTTCCTTCTCTCTTGTGTATTTATTCTATTGATATCTTGCCTATATGTGCGTTGTTCTAGAGATTCGTTTTTCCTTCTCTCTTGTGTATTTATTCTATTGATATCTTGCCTATATGTGCGTTGTTCTAGAGATTCGTTTTTCCTTCTCTCTTGTGTATTTATTATATTGATATCTTTCCTATATGTGCGTTGTTCTAGAGATTCGTTTTTCCTTCTCTCTTGTGTATTTATTCTATTGATATCTTGCCTATATGTGCGTTGTTCTAGAGATTCGTTTTTCCTTCTCTCTTGTGTATTTATTCTATTGATATCTTGCCTATATGTGCGTTGTTCTAGAGATTCGTTTTTCCTTCTCTCTTGTGTATTTATTATATTGATATCTTTCCTATATGTGCGTTGTTCTAGAGATTCGTTTTTCCTTCTCTCTTGTGTATTTATTCAATTGATATCTTGCCTATATGTGCGTTGTTCTAGAGATTCGTTTTTCCTTCTCTCTTGTGTATTTATTCTATTGATAACTAGGGCTACAATACAACAGGGTTCGCCCTGGTACCCTGAGGCACAACGTTAGCGGCAAGACATATTTATACACCCTCATACCATTCAGCCCTCGGCACGTGCTCACCTTGGCATTGGGTCATCCATCCAATCAATCATATGTAATTAATATGGGACGAAAGCAAGAGACTCGTCAAGACGAATCAAACGAGACCAAACTCGATCGGGTTGCGTCGTTTAATTACGGAGTTCCTATGGCCACCTTCCAACTCCAACATCAGACCCTGGTTACCATATAGTATCAAAATACTCGTCAAGACTAATCCAATGAGCTCAAACTCGATAGGGTTGCATCGTTTAATTACGGATTTCCTATGATCATCTTCCGGCTCCATCATCAGACCCTGGTTGCCATATAGTAACAAAGTACTCGTCAAGACTAATCCAATGAGCCCAAACTCGATGGGGTTGCATCGTTTAACTACGGAGTTCCTATGGCCACCTTCCGGCTCCATCATCAGACCCTGGTTACCATATAGTATCAAAGTACTCGTCAAGACTAATCCAATGAGCCCAAACTCGATGGGGTTGCGTCGTTTAATTACGGAGTTCCTATGGCCACCTTCCAACTCCAACATCAGACCCTGGTCACCATATAGTATCAAAGTACTCGTCAAGACTAATCTAATGAGCCCAAACTCGATGGGGTTGCATCGTTTAATTACGGAGTTCCTATGGCCACCTTCCGGCTCGATCATCAGACCCTGGTTACCATATAGTATCAAAGTACTCGTCAAAACTAATCCTATGAGCCCAAACTCGATGGGGTTGCGTCGTTTAATTACGGAGTTCCTATGGCCACCTTCCAACTCCATCATCAGACCCTGGTTACCATATAGTATCAAAGTACTCGTCAAAACTAATCCAATGAGCCCCAACTCGATGGGGTTGCGTCGTTTAATTACGGAGTTCCTATGGCCACCTTCCAACTCCATCATCAGACCCTGGTTACCATATAGTATCAAAGTACTCGTCAAGACTAATCCAATGAGCCCAAACTCGATGGGGTTGCGTCTTTTAATTACGGAGTTCCTATGGCCACCTTTCGGCTCCATCATCAGACCCTGGCTACCATATAGTATCAAAGTACTCGTCGAAACTAATCCAATGAGCCCAAACTCGATGGGGTTGCGTCGTTTAATTACGGAGTTCCTATGGCCACCTTCCGGCTCCATCATCAGACCCTGGCTACCATATAGTATCAAAGTACTCGTCGAGACTAATCCAATGAGCCCAAACTCGATGGGATTGCGTCGTTTAATTACGGAGTTCCTATGGCCACCTTCCAACTCCAACATCAGACCCTGGTTACCATATAGTATCAAAGTACTCGTCAAGACTAATCCAATGAGCTCAAAATCGATAGGGTTGCATCGTTTAATTACGGAGTTCCTATGGCCACCTTCCGGCTCCATCATCAGACCCTGGTTACCATATAGTATCAAAGTACTTGTCAAGACGAATCTAATGAGCTCAAACTCGATAGGGTTGCATCATTTAATTACGGAGTTCCTATGGCCACCTTCCAGCTCCATCATCAGATCAGCTCTCTGTCACAATAACATTGCATTGTCATCCGATTTATACATGCATTCTAAATTTCAGCTCAATCGGAAACCGGGAAGTGGATCAAATTTAAGTTGCAAGATTTGATTACAGAACGACAGACAACGGGACAGGTGAAACTAAATAAAAGCTTGTAAATAAAAAACGATTATTATGACCGAGCAATCGGATTCAATAATTGGATTTCGGTGTAATTATTTGAACTTACTAAATTATTATTTAAATGTGATTGGCAGGAATTGGAATATTTGGTAAATATTTGAATCAAATAAAACAAATCGACTGGCACTAAGATCGTTCATATGAAACAGGTAGGACATAATCACCAAATTAAAAAAAAAATACAAACTGATTTCTCCAAGAGCCCATCATCAGACTCCAACTTGGTGCCAGCGGAACCATCTCGGGGTTATACCCGTTCGATTAAAATAAATCAATTGGTTTACGATTCTCAGAGTAACATACTATACATACACAAAAGAAAACTGTCTAATTGAGAACCTCCTCCTTTTTAAGTCGGTTAGCAAAATATATGGCACAGAAAATAATATGTGAGTGAGTTTAGTAAAACGTTCCACTTTGTCGTTTGCCATAAAGCCGCTTTGTCAGTTTATTCATATGAAGATACAAGGAATCTTGTCTTTATGGTAAGCGACAAAGTATCATCTGTTTAGGCTCTGTTACAAAAATAAATGTCATCTCCTGCTCATAAAGTAGAGATGATTTTTTATTTTGCTGTAATCCTAACTTTAATATTTGACTATTTCGAACAATCGCTATAATCAGCCCAGCCGTTGCTGAACAACTACGGAATCCTTCACTGAGCATGGCTCGACACGCTCTTGGTCGGTTTTTTCTTCATACGTGAGTAATGTACACCCTAATGTACAAATTTACCGTCTTATTTGTAGTTTGATTTTTAAATTTTATTTAGAGATCGCGACCCACGTAATATGCTTAGACTGAGGTTCTAAATAATGACAGAGATCTTTTAATGTCCCCGTGATTCTATTTCCATCGCCTCTCTTGGTTGGAAAGCGTTTGTCTCAAACAATCCAGTGTATAGGATGAAGTGTCAGTCTGCAAAATAACACGATTAAAGGTGGCCTTTAGGTATAGCCAATCAATAATACAAAATAATAATGTATGCAAATGACGATGCCTGGTTACTGATCATATCTGTACATAGGTACCTGGGTGCTTAGACAAGTTGCCAATCGCTAACGCTTAATCGTCAATCGTAAAGACTGCTAACTGTCTTTTCCCTTCACTAGCTCGTAAAGTGCTCGTTTATCCTTTAATACGAACGTGTAAAAACGCATATTATTCACTTGTGTGGCAAAGTAATGACCTTGGTTTTGGAATAACAAAACGTAAAATGCTCATGGAAATTGTTCCATATTAATGATAATTAAATAATTTGTTTGAGAATTTAGTGTAAAATACAAACCTTTATATAATTATGATGATTTTAACATATAAATCCTAAAATTTCATAAGTAACAATTGTTTTAGTGAATGATGATAAGATGACTAGATGCAATCACAAAACGTACAAAATGTCAACGTCAACATTGTCAAAGAATATTATAGGTTATAATCTTTATTTACCGACTCGAACACGCATAAAAATAGTAAACTAAACAACTTTCAGGGTGTTCTGTTATAATTTTGTAAAAATAATGAATGAGAATGATTTAATAATGCATTGGCGTTGGTGTGCAACTACAGGAATGTGTTAAAATCGTGCTGCGTTTACTTTTTCGTGGTAAGTTTACTGCGACAAAATCTTGCATTAAATACATGATGCATTTGGAAAATTATTATCACTAACCCGATGATGATTGTAATGTGAACAAATAATTACCTTTTTTGAGTTTCCTCGCTATAGTGAGGGGAAAAGTTTTGTGTTACACACGGGTGCAAATGTATTTTACTTCTGGTATGTTAAACCACTCGCAGCGCTCAGGATTCTGTTTTAGATCTACTCGCTTCGCTCGTGGTTCAACTAAAGAATCCTTTCGCTTGCTCGTGTTTCAATTTCATACTCGCGGGTAAAATACAACTTTGCACCCTTGTATAACAAATAACTATTGTCGCACTAATATGAAAGAGTGACAGAGGGAAAACTACGATATCCTACCAAGCGCTAGCGATTGGCAACTTTGCTAAGCATCCTGATGCTGATCATATATTATCTGTAGGTACCTGAGATTTTTTTTTTAATTTATTCAGAACACAAACAGTCACATAAACAAATGAGGATAGAGTACAATGTACGAAAACATGAACAGAAAAAGATCTGGAGGTTCATTTCTAAATAAAAGTTAACAGCACTA
>JALPQI010006811.1:0-53092 GCA_025490895.1 Thaumatotibia leucotreta
ATGCCTTGAAAACTTGTATTAGGATGTCACAATCTGTTTACTTTAAAAGTGAAATAGACTTGCTATCACAGGGTAAACCAATACCAAAAAATAGTAATATTCGCACTTTAAATCCAATTCTAGACGATGAGAAAATTCTTAGAGTCGGTGGCCGACTTGCAAATGCTCAAATACCAGTTGACATGAAGTCACCTGTAATATTACATCACCAATGTAATTTAGCACAGTTAATTGTAATTGATGCTCATTGTAGAACACTACATGGAAGGAACTCGCTAACATTAAATCTTGTCAACCAAAAATATTGGATTTTAAGAGTGAAAATTTTGATCAAAAAGATAATAAGATTATGTAAGCCATGTTTTACCCAAACTGCACAAACTTTGACACCTTTAATGGGCAATCTACCACAGTGCAGAGTTAATCCTTCACGTCCGTTCTTGACCAGCGGCGTAGACTTTTGCGGTCCATTTACGCTAAAACTGTACTCTGGTAGATGTACCAAAACTTGTAAAGCTTACATAAGTGTGTTCTTGTGTATGGTTACAAAGGCCATTCACCTTGAGCTTGTCAGTTCCCTGTCAAGTGCTGCGTTTTTAGCAGCTTTTAAACGATTTACTGCCCGACGTGGGCACTGTAAAGAGATATGGAGTGATTGTGGGACTAATTTCGTAGGCGCGTCCAAGGAATTAGACCTCGCGTTCAGGAACAGTCGATCAACTGTTGTTTAAGAAATCGCCCAGCTGCTAGCTAACGATAGCACAACTTGGCACTTCATTCCCCCTGGTGCCCCTCACTTTGGAGGATTGTGGGAAGCAGGAGTTAAGTCCGTAAAAGGACATTTGAAGCGCGTTGTAGGCGAATCCTGCCTAACCTTTGAGGAGTTTTGTACTCTGGCCACACAGGTCGAGGCTTGTGTCAATTCTCGGCCTCTTACGTTAATTAGTTCGACCATTGATGAACTCCCGTTGACTCCTGGTCATTTCTTGATCGGCGAGGCACCGGTGACTATCCCTGAAGAAAGTTTCGTCGATACTCGACCCGACTATTTAAACCGATGGCAAAAGGTGCAACGTATGGTACAAAGTCTGTGGCGACGTTGGCAATCTGAATACCTTACTATGTTGCAACATCGATACAAATGGTCCCAAAATCACCCCGACATAAATGTTGGTGCGGTTGCCTTAGTCAAAGATGATCGCTTACCTCCAGGTAAATGGCTTTTGGGACGAATTGTGGCGAAGCACCCAGGAGCAGACGGCGTGACTCGTGTAGTTTCCTTGCAATTTAAGGATCGTGTATTTAAGAGACCAGTTACTAAACTGTGCCCTCTGCCTCTAGCTGCTTCAGAGCCTTAGTTAAGTGATAGTTTATATATTCCTTTGTGTAGATCCTCACTCTTACTTAAAGTGTAGATGTTTGAATTTCTACGGTAAGGACCCCTATGGTCCTTGGGCCGCGGCATGTTTAATGTACAAATCTGGTTAAATTTGTTCAACTAGCAACATTTACTCAACTACCCACTTTGATTTTATTTTTATAAAATTCATTCGAGGGTGGATGAAAAAATCAGATTTGAAGTCTAGTGTTAAAGCAATCCTTTGTCTCGCTGTTTCTTTTAATAAAGTTTTTTGGGTTAAAAAGTGTAGTTTTAACACAAACTTTATATGACGGGCAGGACGAGAGTATTTAAAAAAAAAAACAAAATGTATTTTTTATCCCTTTCTACCAATGGCACAAGTATGTAAGTCACCTGTTGTATGTAGTATTGACCTATTTAAATAGACAATACCCCCCTTATTAATAAACGTCTGCTAACTTAACAAGCCGCTAATAATCGTTTGCCCCTTTTGCTCTTATGGACACAATGATAAGACCGAAAGGGACAAACAATTATTAGCGGCTTGTTAAGTTAGCAGACGTTTATGAATAAGGGGGTAAATGTTTAAAATGCGAACACAAACAAAACAAATGCCTATATGGATAGATTACGAGTACAACCACACACAATAGGAGTTTTTCTTAACTTTTTCACCTACAACACTCGGGTACATTACAGACGCGAGCGTGGCGTGCGCCACGGGCACGGCCAAGCCGCGCGCGGCGGGCGACGGCATGGCCAAGCCGCCGCGGCCGCTGTCCGCCATCATGCCGTCCGGCGCCATCCGGCCCGCCGCCTCCGTGTCCACGCAGACCAGCGCCAGCCAGCCGCAGAACCAGGTAACTTGTGTCCACCTACAACACTCGGGTACATTACAGACGCGAGCGTGGCGTGCGCCACGGGCACGGCCAAGCCGCGCGCGGCGGGCGACGGCATGGCCAAGCCGCCGCGGCCGCTGTCCGCCATCATGCCGTCCGGCGCCATCCGGCCCGCCGCCTCCGTGTCCACGCAGACCAGCGCCAGCCAGCCGCAGAACCAGGTAACTTGTGTCCACCTACAACACTCGGGTACATTACAGACGCGAGCGTGGCGTGCGCCACGGGCACGGCCAAGCCGCGCGCGGCGGGCGACGGCATGGCCAAGCCGCCGCGGCCGCTGTCCGCCATCATGCCGTCCGGCGCCATCCGGCCCGCCGCCTCCGTGTCCACGCAGACCAGCGCCAGCCAGTCGCAGAACCAGGTAACTTGTGTCCACCTACAACACTCGGGTACATTACAGACGCGAGCGTGGCGTGCGCCACGGGCACGGCGGCCAAGCCGCCGCGGCCGCTGTCCGCCATCATGCCGTCCGGCGCCATCCGGCCCGCCGCCTCCGTGTCCACGCAGACCAGCGCCAGCCAGTCGCAGAACCAGGTAACTTGTGTCCACCTACAACACTCGGGTACATTACAGACGCGAGCGTGGCGTGCGCCACGGGCACGGCGGCCAAGCCGCCGCGGCCGCTGTCCGCCATCATGCCGTCCGGCGCCATCCGGCCCGCCGCCTCCGTGTCCACGCAGACCAGCGCCAGCCAGTCGCAGAACCAGGTAACTTGTGTCCACCTACAACACTCGGGTACATTACAGACGCGAGCGTGGCGTGCGCCACGGGCACGGCGGCCAAGCCGCCGCGGCCGCTGTCCGCCATCATGCCGTCCGGCGCCATCCGGCCCGCCGCCTCCGTGTCCACGCAGACCAGCGCCAGCCAGCCGCAGAACCAGGTAACTGGGTCAAACTTAAAATCATGTTACGAGTCTTCCGGTGGACATTTTTAAAGTTAAGGGCTATGAGAGTTAATTTTCTTATTAAACCCTTATTGTCATTTAAAGGCACTCCTTTCCTATTGAATTGTATGATAAAAATCACGACTACACTCCTACCAGTTGCTTACTATTGGCCACAGGAAAGAGGGGCTCTACAGTTCAGCTGAACACGCACTTTTTCTTTCCTGTGGTCGATAGTTAACAGCCTGTGGACAGGTAGTAATGATTTTTATCATACAAAGCAATGGAAAAGGAGGACGTCTTAATGAAGATTAGGCTTTCATAAGAAAATCAAGCTTTATAGGCCTTAACTTTTAGATTGTCCACCGGAAAGACTCCGAACATGGGTTTGCGTTTGACCCAACTTATTTTCACCAAATTTTTATTATTATTATTTCTTGTAATTCAGGCAGACAGTTGAGACAACTGATGGTGCATGTATCCAATGCCTCTTGGTCACATTTTCAAGATATATTTTTGGGCATGTGCTTATCCAATCTGTTTTTGAATTGGTTGATGCTGAGAGCTGAAATTACATCCTCCGGGAGTTTGTTCCAAGTATTGACCACTGTTACTCAAGAAGAAAAATATCTATTTGAAAAATAACGCTTACTTTCAGATACTACTTTCAAATCACTATTCAGTTTTTATATTACTATGGGGGCGTTCAAGTATTACGTTACGCAATTTTGGGGGGAGAGGTGTCTCGTAAAACGTTACGATGCGTTACAGGGGCGGGAGGAGGTCTTCCTTACAACACGTTACGTAACATTGTTTTTTTTAAGTTAAAAACTAGGGAATCAAAACTCCCAAATCGGTAACCCTTTTCCGTTACGGGAATACGGTTACCGCAAAGGCAATTAAAACTATACCAAGGATAAAAACTATAACATAACTTTTTGTAAAAATGGTCATTTGAGTGTTAGCTACGCTTAGAGAGAGGGGGGTACAGAAGAACGTTACGGTGCGTTACAAGGGATGGAGGGGGGGTCAAAAATCTTAGCGTTAGCGTAACCACGAGTTAGCGTTATTCTTCGAATAGAAGTTTGATGAAATCGAGTCTTAGTGTAAGGCCTGAGTGGCGAGCGTCAAAGCAATGTAACAAGCCCCTGATGGTAAATGTTGTGTGACAGGCAAAGCACCGCGGCAAGCCGGGCGTGCGGTCGCCGGCGCCGGCCGCCAAGCAGGACGCCGCCAACCAGACCAACAAGATGCAACATCAGCTGCAGCAGCCTAAGCAACAGTCAGTATACACCTCTTTCACATAATAACTAATATTAGGTCCTTACCTATGAGATTGGCGTTTCGTATGGAGAATTCGTGAAGTCTATTTTTCATAAAATGAATTTTGTTAATAAGTTTTTGATGTCAAAAACAAAATAAACCAATTTATGCCAGTAATATCTTCACTTCTAAGACGTTATTTGTATACCTCTATTTCATAAAACAAGGTACTGTCATTCGAAACATATGAACCGGCAGCATAATTATGCAAAGAATTATTTAAAAAGTTATTATTGTATAATACTTTAAAAAAAAAACAATTATTTGTGTGATAAATCCAAACAAAAAAAATCTAAGTTACTCTTTAGATAATAACTATAATAGAATTAGGGGATGACAATAAACGGCAATCTTATAGGTAATGAATGACCCAATAGAATTTAATACACAATATCTACTCCTTCGCAAAAGTGTTACTTGTCATACATCTATAGCTACACAAACAAAGATGACAAAAACGACTTCTTCTGCTTAACATACAGTACTTACTTTCAGCCCTTAATTATTTTCGCAGTATTGTTTAAATCGTTAAACACCTATACCGGGTGGCCCATTCAAATCGGTCAGTATGGGAAAGTCTGAAACTATAAGACATAAGAAGATTTGTTCTTAGGAACCATGTCTTTGATTTTGATAATAAGGAAACTGCGCTGATAAATACGAAAAACAATTTTTTTTTCTTAACATTTACACAATAAACACCTAGTAAAATAAATTTAAGTACGTGAAAACAATGAATTCATTCATTTTAGACATCATGTTTCTTAGAGACATTTACTGCTTAAGACCTACACATTACACAAACGATATCTGAATAGAAATAGTGTATGTTTATTTTTTCAAAACAACCGGGTTCGATTCCCTGGCTGGTGCAGTTTTTCTTTTTATCAAAATCGATGACATGGTTCCTAAGAACAAATCTTCGTATGTCTTATAGTTTCAGTCTTTCCCATACTGACCGATTTGAATGGGCCACCCTGTATAGTCTCATTCGTTGATTTGCCGTAAGTGTTTTTGCCATTAATTTGAGCAGTGAATGTTTTAGGTACCTATCCCATAAATATATCAGCTTGATATATTCATCACTAGCCTGCGACCATATAACATATAACATGGACATCTAACGCCGGTTCAAAAATGCCCCCAAAAATAATTGTCCAATTGTGCCAAGATGGGAGGGCAGGACATAGCGCTTTTCTTAACACCGCGCATATTTCGGCGCAACATCGTTGATAAATGTTTGTAGAATATAGCCAATCCAAACTTTGACGGACCAATCACGACTAGTTTTAAATGGCGGTTTAAGTTTTTATAGGTTGACATTGAAAAACATTACCTAGATGCATTGAAAACGGGTGACACTTGTCAACTAAAATTCAGAACCGATTTTGAAAGGCAATTTAGTATGGCGTGCGGCTTCCATGCTTTATTCATACTAGCGAAATTATGATGCCCACTCTTCTAATTCGGTTGGTCGCGAAATGGCATCTAATCTAGATAATAGGATTATGTCACTTAGGCTTCCACTCCGAAAGACTCTGTCAGCTACTCAACTAATTGGTTTTTGATTTAGTCAGTTGAATTTAGGAATTGTTAAATAAAAATAAAACACAGCTTTCGATCCGGTGGTTGTCGATTACATTCTTGGCTAGTGTCTTAGACGAGCGTGGGGTATATGTATAGTTTAGTTCCTTGCATGTAAGGAGGCCTGTGCCCAGTAACAGGACGACTTGAAACTTATTTTTGTACTAACATTATTGTTTCATTTATTTTATTACTGTATTAGCTTTATATAACGTTTTTTCTGGCGTCATAATATTACTTTGCAGCCAGGGCATAATAAGTTTGAAAACTGCTTATCATACAATTCATAAAATTATTAAAGTAAAGTTAATAAATAACTGTAGCACCTAAAAACTTTATCCTACACATCAACGTGTCTTCACTTTGCCAAATAAGAAATACCTATCCTATTTTTATGAACCAATAGGTTTATTGTTACGTAAGATATGTCTTTGTAGATTAAAATAATAACTTCAAAACAGTTAACTTGCGGCGGGTGACATCCCCCACCCCCTTATCCGCGCCTGCGCGAGGTATTTGCGTTGTAACATTTACCGGCAAAGGTGACGGACAAAATATTACGGATTAAAATGTAGGCAATTAGTGATTCGCATATTAGCGCGCGCGAGCTTATACGTTTTCGAAACAAAGAATGTGCGCGCTAACTTCTATACACCGCCTGAACCGCTTGTATTAGGGTTCTAGTTGAGCATTTGTTTTCAAGGTTATTGCGTTTTATTGGCATAATTACGCTGCATTGCAAGTGCATCGCGATCATGAAATATTTATAAAAAATGACATTGCAGTAAATTTTTCGCTCTATTAAGTTTACACGTAAAATCAGTAATTGGTTTAAAATTTAACTGAAGTTTTGAAAATATGTTTTTTTAAACTTTTAGTAGATATTCATTAATTTCATTACATTTCATTATGGAACGATTACGAGTTTTTGGGTAAAGCGTTTTCGACATACTGACACTGTTGCAGGCCTCATGATAGTACAAGTACTTATGTGTACTATATTATGAGGGTATTGCAATAAAATATAGGTATGTGTGTCAGTGCCAATGGGAAGGTATAAAAAAAATACATACCCTGTCACGAATCTTGAAATTGTTCTTTATTATAGTCAATTTTAAACACCGTGACATGGTACCTTTCCATGTGCGCTGACACATATGATCACCAGGAAAAATACCATTGGCTTTCTGAAGGTTGTGCAACACAACTCAAATGTTTTTTTTTTCCTGAATCATAAAGGACTACGTTTACTGGGTTTCTGTGATTGCTATATGCTCGGATAGCGTTCTTGGTCCAGTATGATGATGATTTTAATATCACAGTCGGCAAAATAAGTAAAATTGTAATAAATTCAATGGGATTGTTCACAGGGTATTACTGATGAATTCGAGCGGCCAAATGACTCAGATATCGAGTGTGCAAGACAAGCAGCCCATAACGAAGACCATCCAGCAGCAAGCCATCTTACAACAGCAGGCGCTACAGGTAACTATTATATTCATCTTATGATAGAAACGAGAGAAGAATCGAAACTTTGATGTCTATAAACTTTAGGGTGTCCCCTATTTTACGAGTTTTAGAAATTAATAACGCATACCTCCTAAATCGGTTTCTTTTACCTCAAAACACACTGAAAAAAAAATTCAGCTCATTTCTGTAACCGCAACCCGTGCCGACTTTCATGCCATTTTCCTATACAAAGTATGAAAATGACCAAAAATTTTTTTCGTTTTTTTATTTTTTTTCTATGGCATTAAAATATACTAGTGTCTTATAAACATTTTATCATAAAATTAACTTGATGAGAACAGAAAAACAATACATTATTAACAACTTACTGTCTGACTAATTTTTTTCATAGTAATTTGTATGGGAATTTCAGATGAAAGTCGGCACGGGTTCCTGTTACAGGAATGAGCTGATTTTTTTTTTCTGAGTGTTTTGGGGTTATAAAAGCCGATTTAGGGGGTATGCGTTATTCATTTCTAAAATTCGTAAAATAGGGGACACCCTAATAAACTTATATCATGAGACAATATTACACAAATCGACCTAGTCTCATGCCAGTCTGATGCAATCTTCACGGAATTACTGTCTGAAACAATGTAGACAGACAAACTTTAGGTTCTTGGGGCCCCAGCGCACGCAAATTAGTTGCTGAAATTGCGAAAGGTTTGGTTGACGTAACTAAAGAACGGGGTGCTGGCGACTTCCTCGCACAACGCATCAGTATTGCGATACAGCGAGGAAATGCCGCCAGTATCCTCGGTACAATGCTACAAGGGCCAATCTTAGGTATAGGTCAGGTTAGATTAGTTAGATTTAATTTATGTGTATAAATGGTACAATTTTGAAAATAAAGACTCGTGCAGAAATAACTGCAACACATTTCATTAAATGTACAATGTCAGTATTTTAAGAATAATGGAAATTATTTATCACAGCAACAACAACAACAACAACAGCAGCAGCAACAACAACAACAACAACAGCAGCAGCAACAACAGCAGCAACAGTTGCTGCATCAACAGCAGACGCAACAGATGGTCCAGCATTATCAGCAACAGGGTGCGTTCAGTGTATTTAATATACGGACAAGGTGTGACTACATAATGACATAACGGAGGTTGCACCAAACCGTCGGTTAGCGTTAAATCTTTTGCTAAAATTGACTGAAAGGGAAGTTTTAGTGTAATAATTCGCTGGGTAAAGTAGACCGGCATGTCAAGTATGGTTGGTGCTAATACACAGACAATTTGGTCCAGCATTACATTACCAGGCATAATCTAATCCATTGCACAGTCATTGTTAAAAATAGCCGTACCTATAAACAAAAATGTTGGCAGGAACTTTAAATAGAGGCCTTTGAGTCCATTGATTAAGTTATTCTAATTTTACATTTTAGGCCAAAACTTGAGGAAATACTAAATGGTCGTTCCTAGAGAAAATTTGCAATAGCTGTATGAGTATCAATACTCACACACGTACATAAATAATTTTCAATGCTTTCGACTACAACCAAGTTATTAACCTTAATATACATTTTCATAATGTTTGTGTACAGAATTTAAGTTTTTGCTAATCGTTTACCATGCTAAACTGAAGCTGCATTTCCATTTAGTGTTTAGCATTCACTTGTTCGTGGGCTGACGAACGAACATTTTGATATGTGAAATCCTGTTTTCATCTGCCCAAGAACGAATGAATGCTCGCTTAGGACACTAAGTGGAAATGCGGCTTAACAAGTCGTGTTCCACAGGAATGACGCTCGGCATGCAGCAAGGCTCGCTGCCGGTGGGGTCGGTCGCTCAGAGCCTGCCCATGGCCGGCATCCCGCAGACCATATCTATGGTGCAGCAGATACATCCGGTACGTACTTTCTCTTTAATTTATGCACAGAAAACAAACTATGAAGACAACGCGAGAAGCGCAAGTAACTAACTAAGAAGCTGCGACCATAAAATTTATGGTATACCATATAACATGGACGTCTAACGCCAGCTCAAAAATGCCCCCAAAATGAATTGTTCAATTGTGCCAAGATGGGCAGGACATAGCGCTTTTCTTAACACCGCGCATATTTCGGCGCAACACCTTTGACGAATGTTTATAGAATATAGCCAATCAAAAGTTTGATGGACCAATCACAACTATTTTTAAATGGAGGTTTAAGTTTTTTATAGGTTGACATTGAAATTCATTGCCGTTATGCATTAAAGAGGGGGTGACATTTTTCAACTAAAATTCAGGACCGTTTTTGAAAGGCAATTTATTATGGCGTGCGGCTTCCATGTTTTATTTGTTCGTAGCTAAGAAGACATCGCGCGTTTTAATGCGAAGAGACATACGAGGTTGCTACTATTGACCGTTTTTATAGTGACTATTGGTTGTCAGCCAACGATGTATAAAGCTAAAATCACACTGGTGTCGCATGTAGAGTTGCATCTATGCGACATCAGCCACAAAGATTGCTGACTGGGTTTGGTCACGAACCAGCCAATTAGGTACAGTTGGCGTCTGTGATGAGGGTTTTTGATACTTTTTCGACCACTATGGGGCGGTGAGATGGCAACACTGTCTTGTATGGTCCAACGACCCGTCAAAATAAATACGCGAATTTAGTTTTCTATATTTTTTTGGTTTATTATATTTTTAGAAACTTCAGGAATATTACTTTCTAAAATTAAAAAGATGTTATAAAGCTCTATCTTCAGTTCGGTGACGTTTTTCTGGTCTTAATCCATTACAAATCAAGAAACTTCCGAATACAATAGAATTTCTATATTTTATGTTCAGTATCTATGACTCTAACAGATGTTTGGAGCTCACGGCTACGGCAGAAAATATAAAAATATCGAAAAGCTCAGTGAATAAAGCGCGTGTGTTCGCAGGGCGTACAGCTGGGTGGCATGTCGCAGGCGGGCGCGCTGGTGGGGCCGCTGGGCGCGGCGCCCGCGCAGGTGCAGGCGCTGCAGCAGCCGCAGGTACCAAGCTACTTTTTAATCTATGACACTAATGACAATACTTTCATCTGGTTATAAGGGTGGGTTCCACTGAACCGCTAGGTATCGTCAATTTTTTATCGGAAATTGTATATCGGAAGTAATGTACTTTGTACCACAATCGACGAGTTTCTTAATATTTTTGGATAAGAATATTGTTATTTCGACTTGACAAGAACATTTTCAAAACTTATTTATACCCTGATCATATTCTAATGACTACGAGTATCTTCTATCATGTAACGACTAGGCATAAAAAAATAAATCGAACTAAAAATTTCAAAAAACTCAGATTTTCTGGGCTGATTATCTCATCTTGCTGTTCATACTTGTTTTGGAAAACATATTTACTTAATACCTGTGCATCTTTGTTATTATCATGTGTACGTGTATTTAATTATATTCAGTGTGCCTAATACATAAGTTATGTAACAAATAACCATACATGAAACAAACAATACTTGCAAATGTATTGCAAAACTTATCTAGTGACCTCTGGAAATCAAATCAACACAAACCTTTGCGTTGTAGTTACTTATATATACAAGTATATCGTATATATTTGTAAAATTGTCATTAATACTCGCATCCTCTATTTACAGACTCTCGTCGGCAGTGGTTTAGTACAGACTTCAGTTGGCATGGCAGTGCAGCAACAAACTACTATGAACCATTCTACCGCAATGCAGACGGTAAGCTTATGGAATAGCATCATAAGATTTTTAACCTAACTATAGGCATATTTTTAAATCTTGCTGTAACAGCTTTTTCTATCTTGACGATTAGAGCCCACATTGATCTGTGGTTCTTCAATTTAACTTCCTAACCTACCACCACCCCTGCCATCATAAGGTTCAGTTGTACTTGTGTGCAACTGACAGTATTTTAGGAAATGGTCTGGATGTTACTTAGTGTCGGATTCCTTGCAAACAGTGCGAGACGGTGCGATGCAGCGTGGAAAAACAAATGAAAACTATCAAAGTACTATCTTTGCACTATTTTAGTGGTTTCATATGTCTTGCGTAATTAGCTCGCCGGCGGTAGACCTCTAGGGCCCGTCTCAAAAGATTGTAACTTGAAAAAAAGTGGGAGTTTCTTTTCAAAACCTTTAATTAGATAAGGATATTACATGTTAAAAGCTTTTGATAAACAGTCTCCTGGTCATATTTTGTTTGATATTATAGTCCCATTTGTCGTTAAAATTAAAACTCGAGTGACTCTCTGCAACTGTACCTCAGACGTATTTTCAACCTTATGGTGTTGATAATAAGACACATGTCACGTGACCGACAGTGGCAGAGGGTGTGAAAGTTTAAATCAATATATAGCCTCCTGGTAGTTGCCGACGCTCGTAGTCCTGAACCGACTGCACGATAAAAGGCCGAAGCATCGCACCGTCGCCGCATAAAATCGACCGATTCCATTCGAATTGGATTAGCTACATAGGCCGTAGCTATAGTCTGAGCGTGGGTCACGTTGGCAGTCGGGGCTGGCGCTCGACGGGCCGCTGCTGCCGTCGTCGCTGCTGCAGGTCGCGCCGGCCCTCTTGCACCACGAGGTAGCCATCAACCTATACCATTCGTCAGGACAATCCAAAAATTATGTAAAAAACATAACTTGCACTATTCCATAATCACACACTTTTAGAACACAATCTTGGTTTTATTACTAACTTAAAACCTTAAACCTTGAGCTCATATACACTTTTAGTTAAAATTATTGATGTTTATTAGTATTAACGTAAAAATATATCTGCGAACGTGTTTCGTGATATCTGTCAAAGACGTCAAATGTTATGGAAAGTCAACCATATTTGTTCACATTTCTTTTGTGCTCTACTGACGATTGGTATACAATTATACCTGCTCCAAACTAACTACTTTAATTTACTATATCATTTAGTATAATTTTACAAATTACGGACGCGTTTTGCTGTGCTGCATGTGAAATTAACTTTATAGTATACTAAACTGATTATTTTGTTGAGCCTCTTACACAATGGTAACTTTCAGAATTTGTCTTTACTTGACATGCAGATTAACAATATTTTCTTGCAATGCATCTTAGATATGCTCTAACAACAGATCGCCAATGCGGGTTTTCTGATACTAAATGTATTATAGTAGTTGTTTTGAGCTGGTATACTTATTTTTTTCTTTACCTCTCCTATACTATTTGTTGATCGCACCTCATTCATTCGTATTTTGTTCCTGGGTTAACTTTTGTTCTAATACATGTTTCGCAACAATAGTGTGTCTCACTCAATGAGTTGCTGAAGTATACTCGTTTCAACATCTTGGTGGCTAAAAAGGGGTCTTTGTAAAATAATGTGTTTTAATTTTATGTTTTAATATATCCAAATCCACTGAACATGATCTACATATTTATGTTATTTGTATTGTAGGTAATATGTTTTATTTGCCATGTTTATTCTATTTCTCATTTCCATCCCTGTCTAAATCGTATTGTCTTCATGTCTTGCAAGTTATTTACTATTTTGGTTTCGTCGTTTTTATTTAATTCTCGTATTTGTCGTCAGCATTCTTGTCATCCCTATAAGAATGACCATCACCATGCAATGTGTAGTATACCTAGTTTCTGTTGATAATGGAATATAATTTGGATTTTATGTTTATTTCCGACGATAATAATTGTTAGTAGGAATTATCAATTCGCTGGGCTGTATGCATGTTTCGTCGTAATGGCACAAAACATGTTTTTATTGATTTGAATATAAAAAAAAATTCTTACGCAGGCTGAGAATGGTATTTGCTATTTAATTTTCTATTTAGTATTTCTAAGGACTTCAGTTAACGAGTTTAATTTGTAAATTCACTTGAATTAATGACTTTTCCTTTTGTTAGGGTATTTCACATATAGTTTTGTGAGTTCATACATCACGTAGCAATGTACAGAGAGTTAATGTTACCAAAACTAAATTCTATATTTTTATATATGAACAGAAAGCTGCTTCAGATTGGGCCTAGTTCACAAATAAGTATTAAAATGTTGGACTTCTTGGAAACTGTCAAACTATATAAGAAATACCCGTAAGATTCAAAGGGAATTTCTCCGAGCGTTTAGATTGCTGTGACTTCGATGGAAGCCATATCACACAATGATATATAAGTAAAGATACGTTATACTCTAACAAAATGAGCGAAATAAATACTTCGCATCATACACCTACAATTTATTGACTGTTGGCATACACCTATCTTAATACTTCAAAATGCGTAAAAGAGATAGCAAAATACATATACTCGTATTTAATAAATAAAAAAGAGACAACTAGCATTTGACAATCGCGCGTGCATTCTTAAGGTTGTTATTTTGATAAACATTGTTTTATCTTTGTTACTCTCGATCTTAAGCAGCATAAGCTTGTCTTTTTCTCGAAGTCAGTCAAAAACGTCAAAATGGCGTCCTATTTATTTTCAACAAATAGTAAAATTGTTAAAAAATATATAATCCAGTTTGATTGCGCATTATGTGTGATGTTAAGGGCTGTTTTGCATTTTATTTTGTGGTTTTCACTGTTGTATAATATAAAATGACATTTTAAGGCGCAGTTCATGTGATTTGCTAGAACTCTGCAGTGGTACACACCTCTCGGTGGTCTGGGTAGAACTAAGAGCGATTGTTAGAATTATCACAATCTGAGCGCTTCAATTATAGAGCTGGTGTAACATATCTTTACTTATTATATCATTGATATCACACGAATCCCGTGAGAGATGTAAGAACTTTTGGATATCTTGATAGACGTAGTTGACAACTCTACCAAGATATCAAAAAAAATTAGATACCCACGGAAATCGTGTAATAATGTTGCCACCGAAGTCACGGCGGTTGAAACGCTCAAAGAAATGCCAAAAAAATAGACAGATTTTTAAGGACCGGAGTGACGTGACCTTAACTACGTCCAAATAGCACTGTATCGTTTAAACCAGGCCTGCTACCGCGAACATCGAAGTTCGCAAATTTCGGGGATTTTTCTCTGTCACTCTAACGACGCCTTCGTTGGAGTGACAGAGATAAATCTTCGAAATTTACGAACTTCGGTGTTCGCGGTACCAGGCCAGTACTAACCAATGTCGGCACAGGTCGGCGGCGGCATGGGCTCCCCGCAGCTGACGCTGGGCGGCGGCGTGGGGCTGCTGGCGGCGCCGGTGCCGGGCGCGGTGCTGCCGCTGCCGCCCGCCGCGCTCGTGCACGTCAAGAGCGAGGACGACAAGGCGCAACAGATGCAGGTGACTAGTCTCTTATACCAGCAGTAACCAATGTCGGGACAGGTCGGCGCCGGTGCCGGGCGCGGTGCTGCCGCTGCCGCCCGCCGCGCTCGTGCACGTCAAGAGCGAGGACGACAAGGCGCAACAGATGCAGGTGACTAGTCTCTTATACCAGCAGTAACCAATGTCGGGACAGGTCGGCGCCGGTGCCGGGCGCGGTGCTGCCGCTGCCGCCCGCCGCGCTCGTGCACGTCAAGAGCGAGGACGACAAGGCGCAACAGATGCAGGTGACTAGTCTCTTATACCAGCAGTAACCAATGTCGGGACAGGTCGGCGCCGGTGCCGGGCGCGGTGCTGCCGCTGCCGCCCGCCGCGCTCGTGCACGTCAAGAGCGAGGACGACAAGGCGCAACAGATGCAGGTGACTAGTCTCTTATACCAGCAGTAACCAATGTCGGAACAGGTCGGCGCCGGTGCCGGGCGCGGTGCTGCCGCTGCCGCCCGCCGCGCTCGTGCACGTCAAGAGCGAGGACGACAAGGCGCAACAGATGCAGGTGACTAGTCTCTTATACCAGCAGTAACCAATGTCGGGACAGGTCGGCGCCGGTGCCGGGCGCGGTGCTGCCGCTGCCGCCCGCCGCGCTCGTGCACGTCAAGAGCGAGGACGACAAGGCGCAACAGATGCAGGTGACTAGTCTCTTATACCAGCAGTAACCAATGTCGGAACAGGTCGGCGCCGGTGCCGGGCGCGGTGCTGCCGCTGCCGCCCGCCGCGCTCGTGCACGTCAAGAGCGAGGACGACAAGGCGCAACAGATGCAGGTGACTAGTCTCTTATACCAGCAGTAACCAATGTCGGAACAGGTCGGCGCCGGTGCCGGGCGCGGTGCTGCCGCTGCCGCCCGCCGCGCTCGTGCACGTCAAGAGCGAGGACGACAAGGCGCAACAGATGCAGGTGACTAGTCTCTTATACCAGCAGTAACCAATGTCGGGACAGGTCGGCGCCGGTGCCGGGCGCGGTGCTGCCGCTGCCGCCCGCCGCGCTCGTGCACGTCAAGAGCGAGGACGACAAGGCGCAACAGATGCAGGTGACTACTCTTAAACCAGCAACCAATGTCGGGACAGGTCGGCGCCGGTGCCGGGCGCGGTGCTGCCGCTGCCGCCCGCCGCGCTCGTGCACGTCAAGAGCGAGGACGACAAGGCGCAACAGATGCAGGTGACTACTCTTACACCAGCAACCAATGTCGGGACAGGTCGGCGCCGGTGCCGGGCGCGGTGCTGCCGCTGCCGCCCGCCGCGCTCGTGCACGTCAAGAGCGAGGACGACAAGGCGCAACAGATGCAGGTGACTACTCTTACACCAGCAACCAATGTCGGGACAGGTCGGCGCCGGTGCCGGGCGCGGTGCTGCCGCTGCCGCCCGCCGCGCTCGTGCACGTCAAGAGCGAGGACGACAAGGCGCAACAGATGCAGGTGACTACTCTTAAACCAGTAACCAATGTCGGGACAGGTCGGCGCCGGTGCCGGGCGCGGTGCTGCCGCTGCCGCCCGCCGCGCTCGTGCACGTCAAGAGCGAGGACGACAAGGCGCAACAGATGCAGGTGACTACTCTTAAACCAGCAACCAATGTCGGGACAGGTCGGCGGCGGTGCCGGGCGCGGTGCTGCCGCTGCCGCCCGCCGCGCTCGTGCACGTCAAGAGCGAGGACGACAAGGCGCAACAGATGCAGGTGACTACTCTTAAACCAGCAACCAATGTCGGAACAGGTCGGCGCCGGTGCCGGGCGCGGTGCTGCCGCTGCCGCCCGCCGCGCTCGTGCACGTCAAGAGCGAGGACGACAAGGCGCAACAGATGCAGGTGACTACTCTTATACCAGCAGTAACCAATGTCGGAACAGGTCGGCGGCATGGGCTCCCCGCGGCGGCGTGGGGCTGCTGGGACTATAGTACATTGTTGTAGAGGCTGCAAAGTAAGCAATAGATGAACGAGTCTGTTTGAAGGCCGACCCTTGGGGAGGCCTTCGATAGTACGAGTTCTATTGCACTTTTAGCCGAGGCTAAACATTGTGCTTTTCACGACAACTGTGAGGAAATAAAACACATTTTTTATAATTATTAAAAATTAGTCACATTTTTATGTGGCTGAACGCCATGATCCTGTGCCACAAAAATTAAAAAAAAAGCAAGCAATCCATTGTATCTACCTATGAAATCCGTGTTTAGATATGACCTTTTAGTTTACGTTCAACATAGTTGTACTGTTCGTGACGTTCATAGATGTACAGCTGTCACAATTTGACAGGCATACGTCTATAGGCAACTTTCCGTACTGTGTTTAGTCAAACAATCACCACATTTACGAACAGTGTCGTGAAAACCCCCTTCTTTGGTCATTTTCGCGAGAAGAAATCCATAAACGATTTTCCTCAAAGCGAGTGGCTTGAGGGCAGTGAGGGCCCGCCGTTCAAATCCCTTGGAAGCTCGATGCCCGCTCCGCCCCGCCGCCCGCCGCACGCTCCGACCGAGCGTCAGGCCTTAAGAGGAAATGAGAGCTCCTTTTTTTGCTACAAACGTATTCCCCTGTTTCCTCCTTAAGTATTGATATTTAAGTAAACTTTTTACAATTAATCTACTTTTTCTCAAACATGCAATGAAATGTTGTAGTTACGTGCCTAAAAAGTGGCCGGGAAGTACCTCGTTGCCGGCCTAGGCCGGCAAGTGCCACTTTTTTAATTTTCATTCGACATAGGGTTGTGACCTGGCATCTTGGCTTTTAGCTAATAATTATCTGTAATGTAAGTAATATTAGTATTAAAAAAAATGATTGGCTAATTGTTGCAGTTATAATTAAGTATTTAAATTATATAATTTAAAATATGTACAATAACTACTCAAAATAATATTTAAAAAGCAGTATTATACAGTGCGATCCGTCGGCCCCGATCATCGAATGCGATTAATTGGACCCAACAGACCGAGTCGTCTAATACTGCTTTTAGGGTTCCGTAGCCAAAATGGCAAAAACGGAACCCTTATAGATTCGTCATGTCCGTCTGTCCGTCTGTCACAGCCAATTTACTCGGAAACTATAAATGCTACAGTAACGAAATTTGGTCAGGATATGTGTTGTATGAACCGCTACAGGAATGTGATACTAAATTGTAAAAAAAACCATTGGGGTGGGGGCCCTCCATACATGTAACTGAGGGATAGAATTTTTTTATTTGTTGTACATAAGCGTGTGGGGTATTAATAGAAAGGTCTTTGAAAATGATATGAAGGTTTACATATCACATTTTTATTTAAGCAAATCGTTTTCCAGATATCAGGTCTCAAAGTCTGAAAAATGTGTCCCCCCCCCCTCTATTTTTTAAACTACGCGATATAAAATTCTGAAAAAAATATATGTTATGCACATTAATAAACTCTATCAACGATTTTTGGTTTGATAAAATTATCTCCTATAGTTTTTGAGGTAGGTTGATTTAACTGTATTTTTTAAATAATAAATTGATAATGGTACGGAACCCTTTGCGTGCGAGTCCGACTCGCACTTGGCCGGTTTTTTTTAGAATTAAAAATTGGCGCGTTTCAAACAGGTCGAACTTAAAAAAAAAATGAGATGTCTGTGTCGTATTTGATTTTTAAGGCAGTATAGCTTAGTGCTTTCGCCTGTCCACAAGGACTTAAAATATATTAAAAAAAGTATTTGACTTTTGTTGTGTTTCAAACTTTCAAAGACTTAGTTATGCAGTTGACTTATAATAGGGATGATGACAGTTGCTAAAATAAATTATTTAACATTATGTACGACATAATACACGAATAAATTATTACTAAGATAATATTTTCTTCGGTTACCGCGAGGATTACTCATGAAATAAAACTATGAAAACGGATAAACTCGCGTATATTAACTAATTTCATTCAAAGTCATCCGCAGACCACGAACCCTGTAAAGTGTTCGAAACGTCGGAATGAAGTTAAAATTAGTTAATATACGCGAGTTTATCCGTTTTCATAGTTTTATTTTATTACTAAGATGTAAATTGCTGTAATTTTTGTACAGAACTTCTATTTAATAAATTGAAAAGAACTTAAAACAGTAGGTCCTTTGGCAGTACTCGAACATGACGTCACTTTTGAGTATTTCTTATAAAATTCCATAGTGGTGATCGTTTTGACAGTTCGATAAAAGATGCTGATTTGACTTGCCAGTCATCATGCCTATTTCTAAGAATGGAGATATTTTTTTTTGTTTCATTTCATTGCATGTTTGAGAAAAGCATTATACATACCTCGGCCATGAAGTGACGGGTTGCCGTCCGAATACTATCCGGCCTCGCTTCGCTCGGCCGTCTACATATATTCGGCCGGCAACCAGTCACTTCCCGGCCTCGGTAGTAATATACTATTGTCATGCCGATTTGTATTTTTTGCTATTTTGATTAATCAAATCTAGAAGCCTACAAAAACTGCGTTTTCAAGCACTCATAAAATAAATATCTCACATATTCACAAAAAAGGAAACATGCCGGTATAGACTTATGCTTTCTCAAATTCGTTTTCAAGTAAATTTGATTATTGGTCTATTTTCGGAAGAGGAAAGAAATGCCAGTTTTCTCCAATTTCACATAGTATCAGGCGAAGCTGTCCGTTTCTTAGGCTGTTTAAAGCGACCGTAATATTTTATCCAAATACCTATTTAACCGTTTCAGTGCGGATGACATGCCAGGCGTGTCATTAATGTTTTTAACGAATGGCGTATGACACGGTAGGCGTGTCATCATATTCTATGGCGTAGGTATCGCTGCCAACCATAGTTCACAAATATGCGGTACATTCGCGAATGAATTGCGGGACATGGCTATAAAATGCGGGACGCATGGACGCGAATGCATGAAAAAGTGTATCAAGTGATAAAGGGTTCCGTAGCAGTAAATGTAAAAAAATACTATAGGTACACTTTTTACAGATTTTCCTGTCAACTATATACATAAGGAATTATTTTCTGTAATTATTGCCAAATATTAAGCTTAGTACTTTCGATATTATTATTGTTTAGTGTTCCCTGAAAAACGGGACAATCCACGTCCCGCGCGTGCCCTTTGCGGGACCCATACTTTGAGGCCCCAGAAACGGGACGTCCCGCATATAGCGGGACGGTTGGCAGCCCTAGGCGTAGGGCACCCTTGACGTATGAAAAAATTGTTCGCCGCCATAGAATTTTTGAAAATGGAACACGCAACGAATCGGTTAACCGGGTTGACGTATTGTTCCAGCCGCCGACTCCGCAGCTGGGGCCGCCGCCGATGGCCGCGGAGGCCGCCGAGCCCGCGGCGCCCTTCCCCGCGCCCGCCGCCGACGCACCGCCCACCCCTACTGCCACCGTCGGTGAGTACCTATTCAAACTATGCGTCAAAATGGAACAAAATCCAACAGAGCTGGGAGTAGTTTCATTAAAAAGATCTGCTAATGTACTTTACGGGCATTTTCACTTTTAGAGACACCCAATTAGCTTCATCATCAGCCTATCGCTTTCCACTGCTGGACATAGGCCTCCCCAATTTCACGCCACCGTTCTCGATCTTCGGCTGCTCGCATCCAGCTCCTGCCAGCCATCCAATTAGCTTAAATCTCACAAAAAAGTTAACTTCGATGTCAGCTTTGTAACGACAATCAAGCATCATTTAATCCAGAAAGAATATGCGTTTATGCAATATAAAAACATGAATAAAGTGGATTTACGTAAATTTTTCATGCTTAATTGTCGTTACAAAACTGACATCGAATTTAACTATTTTGTGAGAGTTAAGCTAATTGGGTGTCCCTAGAAGTGATAATGACCTTATACGAAAATGCTCAAAAATATGTCCTAGTGCACTTTAAGTCTGTAATACGAACGTCGTAACATATTTATAAGAGGATTCTTTCGATACCTATTTTTGCACTTGACTGTACAATTGTAGTTTAAGTTATCCGACAATCGACAAATAAACTAATTCAGTTTGAATTTTATGAACTATAATCTGTTTGGTTCGGTGTTTAAAAAAAAGGTAAACAATCTTGCAGTATCTTTTATTGAAAACTACGAGTAGAAGATAAGTTTTAGCAAATATACATAATATAACAAGGAAATACAGTGATTTACAATGTTTTTGACTCATTAAGTACCTAGTTTTGATTTTTATATGCATTTTTCAATAAAAAGATACTGCAAGATTGTTTACCTTTTTTACACCAAACCAAACGGAGTATAATACTGCCTACGTTGATACGTCAAACAAAACGTCTAACGAATCAATCGACCTATAGAATTACATATATAATTGTACTGAACAGGTCCAGCGACTGGTGAGTCCAAGGCAACGGAAACCAAGCAAGAGCCAGAGGCGGCGCCGGCGACGGCCGCCGCCGCGACCGCTCCCGCGCCGTCGCCCGCTGCCGCGCCCGCTCCCGCGCCCGCGCCCGCTCCTACGCCCGCGCCTGTGCCCAGCAGCGCGCAGCACACGACGCCTCTAGCGTCCCAGGTAACTTACGTTGGGACTGATTGTATTGAACAGGTCCAGCGACTGGCGAGTCCAAGGCAACGGAGACCAAGCAAGAGCCCGAGGCGGCGCCGGCGACGGCCGCCGCGACCGCTCCCGCGCCGTCGCCCGCTGTCGCGCCCGCTCCCGCTCCTACGCCCGCGCCTGTGCCCAGCAGCGCGCAGCATACAACGCCTCTAGCGTCCCAGGTAACTTACGTGGGACTGCTGTTATTGTACTGAACAGGGAGTCCAAGGCAACGGAAACCAAGCAAGAGCCAGAGGCGGCGCCGGCGACGGCCGCCGCCGCGACCGCTCCCGCGCCGTCGCCCGCTGCCGCGCCCGCTGCCGCGCCCGCTCCCGCTCCTACGCCCGCGCCTGTGCCCAGCAGCGCGCAGCACACAACACCTCTAGCGTCCCAGGTAAGCTATTATCAAACCGGAATCAGAAAGGGATTGGAAAGTACTGTTGACACAACAAATGACACTTGATTTACCTAGAAAAGAGTTGTTTATAGTTGTAGTGAGTGATTAATTAATCTATTGTCTGTAAGTCTCGGCACTTAAACTAGGAATATATGAATACACCGTGAATTCTAATAACCCGAAAGATTTTAACAGTGTGTTCCTGACCACATTTAGAAACTATAATGTCGTATAAACTTTTTTGGATATCGCCTAGTTTCAGAGTTATTACCAATTAAAAAAAAACATATTTTCTAATTGTAACTCGGTACAAAAGGTCTTTTTAACGGCGTTGGTGCCATTATGGAAAATAGTCTCACTAACCTCATTAATAGATGTCAAAAAGTGAGAAATAAAACATTTTAAAAATAAGGTTTTTGTAAAAAAAAACCTTAACACTCATTGTAAGTGCTAGTTTCATGAATAACTTTTACTTTTTATGTTAAAATATATTCAAAAATTAAATAACAATTGAAAAAAAATTAAAAAAAAAATTTTTTTTGTCGCGTAAAATGACAAAAGTCATATAATATTTTTTGTTTGTTTTTACATCAAAAATGCGTGGTTAAAATCTTTCGGGTTATTCGAGATCACGGTGTATAACTATGAATATATCCTAGATTGACGAATACACTGTTGTGTCGACAGTACTTTCGAATCCCATTCTAATCGCGGTTTGATAATACGTGGGACTGCTTTTATTAACGTGATAGTTTTAACCGAGTTTTACATTATTTTGAGCGAAAGACCAGGTGGTCGCACAAGCAGCCAAAAATAATATATATAAATGTTGTTTCTTATACAAGGTGGCTAAAAAATAAGTGCTTTCCTGATTCCTGAGAGGTTTTTGGAAGTATAAAAAGGGTCAGAAACTACAACTAATTAAGAAAAATCTTTAGGATGTTTTTTTTTCCCAAAACCTCCTTGGCAGCAGGAATGCACTTATTTTTTGGTCAACCTATTTAATAGCCAGTTAAACGTTTTTTAGTTGATGCGTCATTATTTCCATGGGCATTCATAGATTTTCATACAACATTACGTCACAGTAGTAATTATTGTAATAAAAATGATATAATTGAAGTACAGCATAACTCACCTGGCGCTTTGTCACTCACGTGTTCGAGTCAAAGTCAAAATATTCTTTATTCAATTAGGCCCAGTAACGAGCGCTTTTGAATCGTCAAACTAAATAGGGAATGAGAGAAAAAAAAACTTTATTTACCGCCCTCAATACACAATGTACTATACGTAATTAGTTGCAGGTGGTGACGACGGTGGCGAGCACCGCGCCGGCCACCACCACGGCCGCCATCACCACACCCGTGTCCTCCGGCGCGCCGCTCTTCAAGAGCACCCAGTGTGCGCCGAGACACATCAGCCAGCCAGGTACACACAACACGTATACAGTGTGTTAACATGATGCAGGCATTTATTTGAACCGAGGATTGAGATGCAGATTCTTAGCCAAACCATGTGCATTATTTGTTTAAAAATCCTAATTTTAAAAGTAATTAACTTTCTAAGAAAAGTTAATTGAGAAGCAATGTACTTCAAAATAAATCGTGAAATGGCACTTGACAATGACAGATCGCAGCCACTCGCAACGTTTGACAACTAAGCAGTACACGCGTTGCATTGATCTTTCGAACGAAATAAAAATAATTGTACAGTTAATTTAAATATTTGTCAAATCTTAATACTTGAAAACGATTGCCAGTAATGCGTATTATTGATTTATGCGTCGTTGGACTAAAAGTAAATATGGCGATGTATAAAAATGTCTACATATAAAATAAAATTGGTCCGAGTGTTAGAAAGCTAATACTTTAGAATGCTTAAGTCTTATCAAGTCGGAATATAGAAATGACTACTATCAAATTATAAAAATGTTTATGTCTTATCAAGTCGAAATATAAAAATGACTACTTTCAAAGTGTACAAATGTCTAAGTCTAATCAAGTCTGAATATAAAAATGACTACTTTCTTTACTATAGGTCCAGGATTATAATAATACATATACGGATCAAATTCATCACCACCAACAATCATATACAGGTGTACATTTTTATACTTCGTCAAAATTATATACGCCCGAACTTATGCAAGTGGACATTTTTATACATTGCCATATTTACTTTTAGTCTAGTGTCGCAACATGTTTATATTTGGTCTAATATACAGGTGAACATTTTTATACTTCGTCAAAATTATATACGCCCGAATTTAAGCAAGTGGACATTTTTATATATCGCCATATTTACTTTTAGTCCAACGACGCATAAATCGTATTATTACCCATTTTCGTAAAAGCCTGGGTCATGGTAACACACTGTATAAGGTCCTAATTTATTAGATGCATATATTTTTACAGCTGATAGTACTCGGTCTCTGGAGTATATTAAACCGTGAAACATTGTATCTTTTACCATGTTTTTTTGGAGAAAACGGAAAAACAAACTTGCTACGTAAAGACACCCTGTTTATGTGATTATTAAATGAAAACTCTTTGAACAGATTCTCGTACTTCTTTTACGTACTACTTAACTGGAACTGGCCACTTCACTTCGATAAATTAAATACTTGATTGTCAATGTCATGTTATTTTCCGTTGGATTGTGTCGTTTGATGACATGACAGACAGTGTTATTGTGACATGTGATAATTAATACACATGATGATTTTTTTTAGACGAAATTATAATAATTTTTTTTGTTAGGAAAATGAAATCAAAAAAGTTACATGAAAAGATTTCTTAATTTATATTTAAAGTTAATTATTTTAATGTAAAATATCATGTGTTAAAATATCTGCAACTAATAAATTAGGACCTTATATAATGCCCTGGCCACGACATTGCTATAAGGTGACCAGCGAGCGAATCCATGAGTGGGAGCGGGATGCCGATATGGGTACTAGAGGGAGCACCATACGTTTTCCGCTAAGCCGGTCGCCTTAGACTGATGTCGTGGCCGCGGCGTAAGGCCTGAGTGATTAGATTAGATTAGATTTATTTATTTCATAATATTAAATTACATTATAAATTAACTTAGCCTAATTTATACGAATTTATATTATGATCGTCAATATTAATATGGTAAATGTCAAAAAATATGAAAATTACAATAAATAAATTAGAAAAAAAATAATATGAATTAAAAAAACATTAAAAATTCCGAACATTACATAATATCTACATCTACATATCTCATAATGATCGTCAACTTATACTAACACGACAATAAAAATTAAATAACAATGTAACAATAAAGTATCAATAATTTGTCAATAAAGAGTATTAGGACGATAATTCATTTCCATATACTCGCTAATACAATAAAAAGGATTATTCAATAAAAAGGATCTCAATTGGCGTTCAAACGTTTCGTCAGATGTTTCGCATCGCAATTCTGCAGGTAGATGTTCATAATAAGTTGGCCCAATAACCCTCGGATTCTTAACTGCAAGTGCCGAGCGTCGAGCCGGTCGAGCGTCCAAGGAATTTGAACGGCGGGTGGTCAGGCCACGCACATACTTTTGCATTTGTTTAAAGCCGCGTATCCACTAGAGGCAGCCTCGAGTCGAGCGGCTGTCTCACTCCAAAGCTGCTCAAGTGGAGACGCTGCCTCAACCTGAGGCACGCCGCGACGCGAGGCAAATACTTCGCCGCGTCGCTTCTCTGTGCTGTGCTCAAAGACGCCTCAGTTCGAGCCGTGTGTTTAGTGGAGACGGTCGCTCGTGAGGCAACAGCTACGGATCAAGCTGAGGCGACACGCCTCGAGCTGATCCGTAGCTGTTGCCTCAGAGCGAGCAGCTTCAAACTGAGGGTATTTGCTTCAAGTCGAGGCCACTCGACCCGAGGCTGCATCTAGTGGATACGAAGCTTAACATGAACGCACTGCGATACGCCCCGCTCGGTCGTCCACTCAGTTCGCACACTAACCCCCTTCTTCATAATTGCCTTCTAACTTTACAAGCCGCTAGATATTGTTTGTCATTTTCACTCTTATGGACATATTGATAAGACTGAAAGGGATAAATAATACTTAGCGGCTTGCTAAGTTAACAGACTTTTATGAATAAGGGGGTTACTCCATAGAGTACTCACAAAACACTTCATACATGAGTTACATGACTCACGTCATGCATGGTATAACAGATTGAAGGTTGCTTGAAATGGAGTCCATAATGAAAAAATATGTTATTGATAGTATTTTAGTTATGTACGAGTAAGCTTTCTTTGATTAACAACAAACGAGTCTTAATTGCGTAAACTTACGTTTAATTTTATCCTAACGTTTCGGGCACTTCTTTAATCTATTATTTTTCTATGCTCACACATACACATCTACACTAAAATAAAAAAACAAATTCTTAGCAATAGAAACTTCAATATTCTGTCAAATGTTTATAAAGCCATACAATGTATGTAATTTTTTACAGATAAAGGATTGCCAAAAGCAATGGTGAAGCCCAACATACTGACACACGTGATCGAGGGCTACGTGATCCAGGAGGCAGGCGAGCCATTTGCCGTAAGTATCCCGCTTGTGAACTTCCAACCTCTGCATTGACGTCAATAGGACAGATTGTATATTTAGAGCTGTGATAGAATAATGTTTTTAACCCCAAGGTGAACCGACCGCTGCGCGAATGGGCGGCCGACAAGGACGACAAGGAGAACAAACAACCTTCCAGCGACGAGCCGCCGCGTAAGTCCACCTTACATTTCCACACATCAATATCCTACCCGTGATGATGACTACACTAGTAGTTATTTACATCTGAATTTTATTTATCAGGCAAGCAGATCATCCGACTGCTGCCTGACCAAGAGAATTATACAGTAGTACTCGCCGGGCTCAAACGTTAGTAGTGTCACACTTAGCCGGAAATACTTTCTCGCTGCATTTCACCGTAAACTGCTTACTAACCCATTTATAACTTTGTTAAAGATTTGGAGATGTATAACCCTTCGCTATGGCTAAATCATAATCATCTTCTTTGAGAACAATTCACAAACTATTGTTTTCATGATCAAAATATCGGAATGGTTTTGGTACCGAACGATTAGATACAATTACCTACTTACGTTACTCTGTACAGGCAAAAAGCAGATGTTGGAAAGCGGCGGTAGCGGGCATCATCACCTGCCTCGCATCAGTGGGAGCCACGAGAGCGATCGCGAAAGCAGCGGCAACGCACGGGCGGCGGCGGGGGCGGGCGCTAGAGCGGTGGCGGGAGCGGGCGCGGGCGCGGCTGCGGGCGCGGGCGCGGCGGTCAAGACCGAGGGCGCCGCCAGCGCCGAGCCCGCGCCGGCGACCGACGACGCGGCCAACAAGCCGCAACTGCCTAATGTCAACAAGTGGACGGTAACTTATTCTCTATAAATCCTCTTACCCCCTTATTCATAAACGTTTGTCAACTTAACAAGCCGCTAATAATTGTTTGTCCCTTTCGGTCTTAACAATGTGTCCTTAAGAGCAAAAGGGACAAACAATTATTAGCGGCTTGTTAAGTTAACAAACGTTTATAAGTAAGGGGGTATGTCTTAGACCAGAGTAGACGCTCCGGTGGGGCGCGCAGCGCGGCATCCATGTTAAACAAATGCAAACGCATGCGCGTGGTCTGAGAGCTTGCCGTCCAATTCTCTCCCGTCCCGTCGGATGAGCCGCTCGACTCTCGCCACTCAGGCCATCCACTTGTGTTTGAAGTTACAAGGAAACGAATGTACGACCGACGTAAAATTTATATCGTACTTTTAATTCTATAGCTTCATGACCTATTCGTTAAACTTACAATTACAATGGTATCCAGTAGCAATGAAACTGAATATCGACCATCAACAATATGAAAAAATCGGAGATCACGTCTTTTTTATAGTATATCTATGGAGATAACGTATCTATGGAGCATGTTACTAAATGTAACGTTTACCATTGTTTTCTTCTAATAAACTGATATTTTTAGGCAGAATATAAAAAGGTCACTGGGCGTTTTATTCGGATATATGACCCACTGCGTACACAAACGAAATAGGGCTCGGAATATAGGTGCTACTGAGTGGCATGAGTCCCATTCTTGCAAGACGAAACCAGAAAAGGGTCACAACCGTTTACGCAATTATACAATGCTGAAAGTAAAACATTAAAAACACTATTTCGGATACAAAAAGTAGATTTTTTTGATGATACATACGGAAAAATATCCCCTCCGGCCGCGATGGCAACCGAGTTTGGTAACCAGTTGCTGAAAAGTAATGAACATTCTTGTTAGACAACTAGTTGCCAAAGGCGAACGCCCATTCTTGCTACACAACTGTTATTTTTTCCCCTTGTAGTTTCGCAACCAGTTGCCGGAAAAGAATAAAAATCTTATTACACAACCGAAGTTGTTAAAGGATTAAAGACATATCTAACCTTTTTTGGGCTAGATTATAATATTGTATTCGCCGTTATTTTTTCTTTCTGACATTATTGACATCTATCAATTTATTTGTCCTATTGCTAGAGGTTATCGATTATATGCAGTATTATGTCTATTGCAAACTATATTACAATACACGTAATTTAAATAAGTAGTGTCCAAAGCAGTCAACATGTCGACTTTAAATATAATCAATAGGGTTATTCCCACCTGTTACCACCAACTTGACACCAGTGGTAACAACTGGGATTTTTTTTCCCACCTGTTACCACTGGGAACAACTGGGAATTAAAATTCCCAACTGTTACCCCCAAACTAATTGGTGGTAACTACTGGGAAAAAGAATTCCCAGTAGTTACCACCAATTAGTTTAGTGGTAAGAGATGGAAATTTGAATTCCCAGTAGTTACCACTAAGTTAAAATTTAGTGCAATAGTATACCTAGTAGCCATAAATTCTGTTATACAATGGTAACAATTTCCAGAGACTATAATTATTATAAAATGTTATACTACAAATAAAGACGAATTACACTGATTTTTTATTCAAAACAAGAATATTTCATTTTTCGTGTAAGTACCTAAAACCTTGTAGTAGTTATAATAATCTTAAAAAAGGATTGCGATTCGTAATCAGTTCAAACAACACGATGAAAAATGAAAGTTATCCCTTCTACGAGCCGGTCACCCGTCATCCCTTTATACCTGCCCCTGTGATAATCGAGTCAGTTCACTTACAAGCGTATAAGAAATAAGTTCAAGTATGGACACATTAAATTTTATTAAAAGAGGGCGAGGGACAGTTTTATTATACGGATTTTATTATACGGTTATGAATATTATGTAAAACGTGAACATCCATCTGGTCTCTGGTTCTTGACCCGGGTATGAGCCAACTTTGACATTTTTTTATAAAAAAACTACAAGCCGTAGGGATGTCGATTTTTGCAAAAGAAACAAGGTGAGACAAAATGGGGGTTTATTATACACTGTGTATGTATACGTAATGTTTTTATGTATCTACAGATAAACACACATTGAAAATGTAACTATCTGTTAACAAATTCTTACATGGGTAAATAGAAGAATAGAAATGCTCCTATACATAGTTCTTAATATTTTTGGTTCAGATTCAGAGTAGGTAATACTGACAACATATTTAAAAAAAAAGTTTAAAAAATATTTTCAAAATGTATTCATTTTTTAGTAAAATTCGATGGTTAATAAGATATTTTCTAAATAAAGTAATATTCATAAAATTTGCTCCTTATTAATAACTGGCAAAGTATTTTGTGTATATTCTATTAAAAACAAGCACATTACTAGTAAAATACTTGGTGGTAACAACTGGGATTTATTTTTCCCAGTAGTTACCACTAAAGTGATTGGTGGTAACTACTGGGAATTCTTTTTGCCAGTAGTTACCACCGAATATTTTAGTGGTAACTAGTGGGAAACAAATTCCCAGTAGTTACCACCAAGTACTCAGGTGGTAACAGGTGGGAAAAAAATTCCGCTGGTGTCAAGTTGGTGGGAATAACCCAATCAATACAAAAAAACAAAAAAGAATTTATTAGTTCAAGAAGAGGTGGTGTTTCGATGTTGTACGATGTGGTACGATGGTAGGCGTTACAGCCGTAAAAACATATACATAATATTGTTAATGTATTTTGATATATTTTCGAAGTCGACATGTTGACTGCTTTGAAAACTACTTATTTAAATTACGTGTATTGTAATATAGTTTGCAATAGACATAATACTGCATATAATCGATAACCTCTAGCAATAGGACAAATAAATTGATAGATGTCAATAATGTCAGAAAGAAAAAATAACGGCGAATACAGTCGAAGACAAAATAAGGGGTATACAAAAACGTTCAAAAATATGTCCCAGTGCACTCTAATTCTGTGTAATAAGAACGTCGTAACATATTTATGAACGGATTCTTTCGATACTTATTTTTGCACTTGACTGTACAATACCGGGTGTTACATTAGTCGTGATACAAACTGTGAAAAACCTGTTAAGATCTTTCTGAACAAGGTTTCCTTCGGGACCCATATGAAAATCTTTATTTTTTTTAAGACTAGTACAGTTCGAGTTCATTAATATGTATACATTTTTTCAGACTGAATTTACAAATGTGTTTACATAATAATGTAACGAGACTGAAAATCATGAACACTTCTGTACCGATCTGTATGAAAACTGTAATTTTTTTTCGCGACTTTCATATAGGTCCCATAGGAAACCTTGTTCAGAAAGACCATCTTAACAGGTTTTTCACAATTTGTATCACGACTAATGTAACACCCAGTATTATAATCTAGCCCAAAAAAGGTTAGATATGTCTTTAATCCTTTAACAACTTCGGTTGTGTAATAAGATTTTTATTCTTTTCCGGCAACTGGTTGCGAAACTACAAGGGGAAAAAATAACAGTTGTGTAGCAAGAATGGGCATTCGCCTTTGGCAACTAGTTGTCTAACAAGAATGTTCATTACTTTTCAGCAACTGGTTACCAAACTCGGTTGCCATCGCGGCCGGAGGGAAAATATCATATTTAGAAAAGTGAGATTTAATTCTTAATTTTAAAGAAAGTTTGGTCTCTGTACGCGGAAAATCATAAAGCGGACCAAAAACTTCCAACGACCTTTAACCTTGAAAAATTTGACCTTCAAAAGGCGAGACGTAATTACATACATGTGATTGTGGATTGATGACGCTGCTGCCCATCATCAATCTTTTATCGAATAATGGTCAGTGACACTTCAATCCCTTAGTCGACTCTTACGACACCCATAGGAGGAGTTGGGGTGGTGACAAATGTATTCTTCCTGCCGTCACCACACGGTCATCATAGTGAACACATTACTGCGATCGCCAATCCGCTTGCCCAGCGTGGCGATTATGGGCATTTACCTCCTAATGCGTCTATACGCATAGTTAATAGGAGAGGCCTACGTCCAGCAGTGGACTATCGCAGGCTGATGATGTGATGTGTGATGTGATTGTTGATTACAGGTGGCGGAAGTATGCGAGTTCATCCGCAGCATCCCCGGCTGCGCGGGGTACGCGGACGAGTTCCTGATGCAGGAGGTGGACGGCGAAGCGCTGCTGCTGATCCGCGCCGAGCACCTCGTCATGGCGCTGTCCATGCGGCTCGGGCCGGCGCTCAAGATCGTCGCCAGCATCGACGCGCTGCGGCCCGACTCCGACCAGCCGCATGACCATGACTGAGGTGAGCCTATCTACTACTACTTGTGTGAATCTACTTTTTTCTGTCTGTTACGCCGCGGCCACGACATCGGTCTAAGGCGACCGGCTTAGCGGAAAACGTATGGTGCTCCCTCTCGTACCCATATCGGCATCCCGCACCAACTCAAGGATTCGCTCGCCGCTGGTCGCCTTAGACCAATGTCGTGGCCGGGCCGTTATTGCCATGATTACGGTCTCATGAGCATACCACGTAATCGAACCGGCAAATCTGTGGCGTCAGGGTTGTCACTACTACGAATACAAAAAAACACGGCGGCAACATTACAATATTCAATGTTCTATAGATCTTCAAAATAAATTATCACATTTTAAATATGAGTTGCACTCAAATTGCGTCGCCTTCTTGTGTAAATCTATTTTAAACTCAAAAACATCTACCGTCAATGGTAAATAATTTAAATATGTATAATTTTGAAATATATTTATTTATTATTGTTTATTAACTCAGCTTCTTTTAAAAGATTGTTGAATGCCGTAGCCGCAGCATAATCCGGATTGTTTTTTAAAACCGTCTTTAATTCGTGGTAGTTTTCCTGTTCAATTAAGCCTAGATCTGGAAAGCTTTTATTCTGTGACATTTTCACTAACCGTACGTTTTGGATTTTGTTATTTATGGAATAATACTGCTTATGTTAATATTAATCATACGTCCAGTAGAGTAACTAAATTCGTCATCGCAATCGCCAACCCTGACATCAAACCGTCAAATGCTACGGTTTTACTACATCCGTTGCGAGGTATGCTCATGAGTAACGCTGATTTTATGCAAAATTCTGTAAACGTGCATGTAGTCCATGTTTGTAGGTGGCCCATTAAGGAAAAGGCTTATAAACATCAGAATTAATTTGCATAAAACTAGGGTTGATTCGCTCACTCATACACCGTGGGACTATCTATTTTAATCACTACCATTCGCAAGCGATCTAACCCGAAAATCCCGACATTGCAAGTGGGACATACGGCTTGTTTCACTATTTCCGGATAAATATATGCGTGAGATAAATATCAGACCGATACCGATATATTTTATTCGGGGATGGTGAAACAGATCGTAAGTCCCACTTGCTCAATTTCTGGACTCTCGGGTTAGACCGCTTACTAAACGAATGGTAGTGCTGTAAACAATATAGGCTTAGGGTGAGTTGTCAACTCGCAAAAAAATATTATTTGAAAGGTCACATAATAATCTGTTGGATGTCAAGTGCGGAAGGCGCATTTACTTAATTATTATTTTGTTATTCACGAATAACTAATAGGATCGACCTTTGTTATTGTTTTCAATGATGAATATTTTGTGATTATTTAGTTAGTTAATCTCTCGTGCCTATGCTTGTTACTTGAAATTTGGCTTGTTACTTTTTTTCGTGCCCGGGTCTCAATATTTAAACTTGGTAGGTAAACAATTATTGTATGACATAGTACTATTTTCGAAAAATTACACACTGGCGAATAGACATAGTTGTCGAATTTGAAAAAAAAGTGTAGGTAGAATTATAAACCGGTAAGAAAAATCAAAAAAAAAAAGTGTTTCCAAGAATTGATTTACCCGGGTGAGTAATTCTTAATCAGATTAAAAAAATACGATTTATCATCAGGCAAAATAGATATTTTTGTATCCATAAACCATTGTGTAGGTAGTACTAACAACTAGCTAGCAGCCAATAACGAATGCAGTTATAATATAATTCTGCATTCGTCTATGTAAACAAAATACATGAGGGAAAGGTCAATTAATTTATTATTTTTTCTTCTTACAATATTTAAACAATCAATCTATGGAACAATTTAATTAATATAACGTTTTATGTCTTTTTCAGAATTGCTTTAAGTCCATCCAGAGTGGGCATCCATAGACTAGTACTAGGAGTTTCAAAAGTGTTCATACTAATGTGTCCCCAGTAACGAATTGTGTAGTCATGTATATATAATTTTAGTGTACTGTTTCAACTTATTATAGTTATTATATTGAAACCACTGGTATCACTCGATTTTAAATATTTTATTGTAAATGCTTAATTCTGTAAGTTTGTGTTTATGTTATTAATGTAATGTTATTAAAAATGAATGAAACCGAGCGACGTAATTAGTACATATATTATAAAATCGTTTATCATTTTTTTAAATATTGTAAACAACATGAAATGTCTTCATAGTGTAGGTAGGTCTGTGAATATTGACGAGAAATAATTTAGTAATTGTAGTTGCGTTTGTGAGTAAGTATCCTTAGGTCGAAGCGTGTTGCAGGCAGCGGGCATCGCCGCGCGGCACTCGAGGACGACTTGTCGAAAGTTCCGCCTATTTAGTGTTAAGAGCCCCGTGCGTTATCATATTGTTGAACGATCCAGTTGAACACCCACGTTCGGACCGCGGCTAGCGCGCCGCCGCTCTAAGCGAAAAAACTAACTAAAGGACCTGGGTGCGTAGCCAACATGGCAATCGCTAATGCTCAGTCGCGAATCAAATGCAATTGTCTTTGTCGCACTAATAAAAAAGAGCGACTGAGGGAGAAAACTACGCCACGCTACTGAACGTTAGAAGTCCATAATACAATCTGCGCACTACTTATTAACAGAAGCGTTTTAGTTACGTTATAGATACCGTCTGTTTGATATTGCAGCAATCAATACACAAGAGTAAATCATCCTTTTGTTTCAAAGTTTTGAGAACGTTGCTCATCTTCGACCGTCTCATAACATAGAAGAGTAACAATAACATATATTCAAAATAGATAATAACCATTCATTCCTGCAGGTATAATTGTTTTAAATGGAGATCATTTATAGCAACATACTGTCTGTTTGAGTAACGAGAGAACTACCACGACTTTTTTAGTATTCACTAGCTTTTGGGATATTCTGTAATGCTCATGTCCTGTTTGTCTTGATAAATAAGCATATTTACAATTACGAGTAGTAGCTCGAAAGTATAATTAGCTAAATAAATTAGAATTATGTCAACGTTCATTTATTATTTTATCCCAGCTGTATTAACATCAAAATAATAACAATAACATCATTGTTTGTGTTGATTTCAATTTACTCTACTTTAATTCCGATTTCATACTAAATCTGGTATTAACGTTTCATACTTTCCTGGTCGTTTGTGTATCGATTTTTTTTTAACTTATTGAATAAATGTCTCAAAACGTTTAAATGAAAAAATAAATTACGTATCGAAGCACAAATAAATACTATTCACTCCTGTCAGTGCCGCTCATCTACAGAGTCCGCACTCGTAAAACATAAAAGTAAAACTTAACATTAAATAAGACCCTCGCACTGACATGTTTGCGTTGTATTTATTTATAAGTAACTTTAGTACTGATGTAAATAATTATCAAGAACTAATAATCTGTACCTATTAATGACAAATCGCTATTTTAGAATACAATTTAATGGATGTGAAACATAATATTTTAATTATATTATTTTTAAAGTACTATAACATGAGTTCTCCCAGTGGTTTCGGAGGTATATTATACTGATGACGTGATGACTATTTTAATAAATTAATAGAATAATTGTTATTAATGTGAAATGTCTTAAGTTTTTTATTGCGTGTGCAATAATACTGAATTAATATTGAAGGATAATTCGATGTAATCTTATGAATTCTTTTAAAATGTATAATTTTACATTTTTCTAAAAAATACTTATTATTATGGTGCTATTTAATTTTGGAGTTGTGTGATAATTGTATACGGCAGACGCCGCTGGAGGCGGGCGCTGCGGCGGCGCCGACTAACTAAACTAACTCAATTATGTCAGTTTCTGTCTCTTCATTCAATTAATGTAGCGACATATGTAGGCTAATAATGTAAATAAAAGTGGTTGTCTAAATAATACCAAAACCAGATCAGGTGTATATATGCTATATGTCAGGTGGATTTTTGTAACTAACTAAGGTCTTATTAAATGTACGGTTTTATTATTACTGTCAAACCTGGACACTATCCGGCATGTGTGATTTTTAGTGGACAAAGCTATTAAGATACGGTGAAGTTGCCAGTTTTGACGGTATCTGTTATTTAATATTAGCGTGATATGCTGATTCAATGTGAAATGTTATCGAAGTAATCTGATAAATGTAAGTCCACGTGCAGGAAGGCAGTTTGTGGGTCTAGGTAAAGCCTTGATACCTATTTTATACGACTAAGCTAAGGGAGTCTAATAACACTTTCAGTGCCAAACTTCTCTAATTCACCTTAATAAGAACTCGCGTGGCGCGTTCTAGGCGGCGAAAGTGTTAATTGGTTTCCATTTCTTAAAAGCAGTCCAAAATAAAATCTTGTACAGAACGGGGCGTCCCCGGCTACTACCACACCAGGTGCCTGTTTTTAAAAGGGAAAGTCTGCTAGAAAGTTTTTCGTTCTTACACCTCTCTTCAGGCACCTTCTGTTGTTTGCACTTTGTAGTTATTATTGTTACATTTATATTTGTGATATCGATTATACATAATTATATGTACGAGTAGTAAATTACTGAATTCGTTTTTCCTCTGACAGTTTGAGCACTGTCACAAGAAGGGAACTCTTGTCACAATTGTTGCATTACGTCTAATCATTGGAGTTTTCCATTAAATAACGAAATTTGTTATGTCTAATTTTCAACTTGGGAATGGAACAAATTTCTCCTCTCAATAAAATACTTAGACGTGATAAAACAATTTTGCGAAATTCCTTCTTCTAGAATATTCAAATGCTCGCCGAGAAAACTTGACCAGGGTCGCTTCGTCACTTACAACGTAGCACGCCTCGGTAGGTCGCCAACTGAATGGTTACATGAACTCACTGCTCAAAGTGTTATTGAAGGCGACGCTCACGACATTAGACAAAATAAACAAATAAGACTGATAAAAATCTCTTTTATTTATCTCTTGTGAATACGTAGGTGAACCAAAAAATTAATAATCATACATTCACATATGGAAGGTTGGGATCTGTTAGTAGCTCTGCCACCTAGAATCCCTTAACACTTTCATTGCCAACGAGTGCTACGCGCTTCGCTCGTAGCCGATACCGTGATTTTTCCGCTTTGTAGCGAAAATGGACCTCCCACAGAGAACTCCCCTCGGGAGTTCCCGGCGCTCAAGCTATTAACTTTCTGGTCTTGGTAATAAAACATGGTCGTAACAAACCTGTCAAACTAAATAAGAAACATTCAAGACCGACTGGGCGGACATATTTACCGAAACTTGCAACTTCCGTTTTTCCTTGCAGATTTTTTAACATTATTAATGGCATTATTAAAAGGCATGCTTGGCAATATCAAAGCAATAGCTTTGATATTGCCAAGCATGCCTTTTAATACATGGAAATGTAATTTGACAAAATAATCGTTTATAAGCCTTAGCGAATTTATTTCTCAACATAATCATAACAAAAAATATACATCCTTAAACTTAAAGACTAACTTAAGCCAAAATCATTACAACTACTGATAAAATACACATGAAAATTAAACGTTGTCCAAAGCATAGGTAGTACAAAAAGTGAGGACTTCATATTGTATTCATTTTTTTTCTTACCGCTATTTATTACCGTATATTCTAGTTTGTGATTATAAAATGAATAAACCAATAGGTGCATATTGCCTTTATTTAATTCCTACGTTTACAAAAATAAAAAAACATCTTAATAAGTGCTTTAAGCTAACCCTTTATATGAAAACTAAATATTTGGGTTTATATTTGAAGAAGGCCTCAAAAATGAGGTCTGAGATTTTCATTTTAAATTATTAGGTAGGTAATGTAAATTTTACATCCTAAAATTGTTCTATTACTTATGATTCCAATTATCTCGATTAGAATGAACTTACAATGGCTCATTTTCCATAGCATTTAGCGTCCTTTGACAAATATCGTGAAACACGTAGGCAGATATATTTTTACGGTAAAACTAATAATATCAATAATTTCAACTAAAAATGTACGTGATATACGTGAACTCAAGGTTTTAAGTTCGTGATAAAACCAAGATTGTGCTCTAAAAGTGCGTGATTATAAAATAATGTCAGTTTTTGGTTTGTTTTACATTATTTTGGTTTTCTACTGACGAACGGTTTACATTGATGTTAATATGACAACCTGCAGAAATTATTAAATATCTAAGAAATGTAGACTTGAGGTCATTGGCGTAGGGGGTCCCATTATACCGATCCGACGTCGACAGAAGGGGTGGCAAGGAGAACCTTATGCTGCACGTAAAATTGCCAGTTTAAATGGCCGTGGTAGGTTCATGTTAAGTGTACCTATTTATAAAACAATAAGTCAAATTATATTTAACCTTTTGACCGCTGTTAATTTTTCGACGAGTGGGCCCGTGTCGCTACCAATACAAAATTACAATACGCAGATTCAACATTTGTATTTTTAATAGGGCATTTTTAACATTGTATTATATTTACTCCGGTGAGGTGAGCTGAGCTCTCCGGCGGCAGTGAAAAGATTAATTCTTGTTATTATTACCTATAAAACAAATCTTTCTTCTTAAATTATTACTCCCTCTTCACGTTATCCTTTAAAACAAGCTGGTAAGATCGCATTTTATCCACAAGTGGGGAAAGTAATTTGGCATTGGAGCATGTTTACTGTACTATAGCCACAGGGGGGTGTTACGTGACTTTAGCTTCTGGCGTATAACATAACATAAAAAGAATGAGCTTATTTAGTACCCGTAAAGTCATGTGACTAACAAATCAACAATTAACATATCCATAAATTGAACGGGTGCGTGAGCGGTGACGGATTTAGTAGGTAGCCGCATTTACTTTTTTTACATAAAACCCACGTCCATATCATTTATTAGGGTTACAATTTTTGATATTCAGGTAGAACTTCTAACATTGAACAGTTCCCTAACGTTAGAGATACATTAGATACTTTGTTTAGTTATTTTACATTTTGATTAAGAACTGACTACCTATATATCTCATAATAATACACTCTCGATCAATGGATACGGGTCAGGTGGAATTATTCATAGAAAATACCGCAGTAATGCGAACTTTTTTCCAAAATATTTGTAGTAGGTATAGGTACTTATAGGTATTTATTTAAATCATTTTGCTTTGTATTTTCTAGGAATTTATCATTGATTCCAAAAAACATAAATATGTCGTTAGATTGGTTTATAGAGGCAACTTTTTTTTATAAAAAGACACCTAAAATGTATGGTAAAACGAGTTTTTTTACCATACTTGCTATTCTTATATCTATGGCGTCATTTGAGGATTAAGTTACATGTTTCTTGTATTTGGTTGAAAAATTCAGGGAACTTTCAATACATTTGATCAATCTGATTTGATGTTAAAAATGGTTCTACTTGTGCTATTATAAATCTTGTGTTTTGTATTTGAACTCAGCATGTATCCAGTATTTTCTATGAAAAATTCCGCAAGACCAGTATTCATTGACCGCGAGTGTATTCTGAACAGAGATTATTATAAAATTGGCACTGTATTTGCATAATTATTTCAATATGAAATATACGTTCTTAATAAAAGGAACATATTTAAATCCTATTGACCAGTTTGCTTCAATGAACGGTTATTTTTACTATGAGTTATGCAGTCGAGTAGGTACATCTCATAGTTAGGTACGTATTGATGCGGCCAAACTCGTCATGTATAGACGGCGCTCTCACAAAAAAAAAACATTATTCATTCGCATTCGCTTCACACTAGCATTCATAAAATTAACTGCATTTGAAACTACAGCTTACAAAAATATAGGTAGTTTGTGTAAACTTTGCTATAAGTACGATTGGAAATATCGGACATCCAGTAAACTGATCCACTACCAGGTAAATATTGGGGCAAGGTCAGCTAACTGTCAGTTAAATGTGTTTGACACGATCGCAGGTTTTGTTTGAGTTAGAAATACTGACACGATTGTGTATATATGGATGTTACGTGTAACTGGCGTAAAAGGAGTCTGCGGCGGCGGGGTGGCTGAGGCGGTAGGAGTCCGGTCGGCGCGGCTTGGTCTTGATAGTTTTGGTGTGCCCCGCCTTGCCGTGTGACCCGTGCGGCCCGTGCGTAGGACTCTCGCTCCGCAGATCCGGCATATGCTGGAATATATTCCTGATTTTGGTATGTACCCTGGAGCTATGCATAAAGTACATACATCTGCATAAGCCACAACTACTAACAGCCGTAGTGGGTACTGTATTGACCACTTTGTCGTTGTTATACTATGTTATGCAAGGTCACCCATGGGTCCATTTCTTGAATGAAATTGGACTAGGCCAGTTTAATCGTTATATCGTCTAGGTTTACACGGGCTTAAACGGGTCAGAAAATTATAATTTCACTTTGTGTAGGCTATTTTCTAAGTACCTATTTATTTCCATATAATATTATCTGACCTACTCGAGTAACTTTTAAAGTCAAACTTCAAAAGAGCTAAACACACTCCCTTAATCTCATGTTTGACAAGCAAGGTTTCAGCACAGGCCTAGGTACCGTGAACTTCAAAATGGATAAATTTCGAGGGATTTGCCCGTGTTACTCCAACGAAGGCGTTATTGGAGTGACAGAGAAATCCTCGAAATTTGCGGTTTGTGATAGGGTCGCTGGTTTGGAGCAAAGTACTGGAAGTAAGCATTGGAATTGAGTAGATTATAAATAAGGTTACCCGTATCTGGTCGGTGTGATCAACTGGGCGGCGCGCGGGCAGCGGCCGGATCATCATCTTGGTGCGCGTGATTGGCAGGCTGGGGCCCTTGAACGAGATCCAGTAGACTGTATGGCTGCGTCGTTCGTCCGAACTCACGTACACGCCATTTAGATTACTGGAAAAATATAAACGGATCACGTTGTGACCTACGTTAGTAGAATCAGCAGCAGGTATTGCTAAGCGGGCACGGTGTTCAAAATGAACTTGGCACGACCTTATTGCTAAGACTATAAGAGTGTGTTAAGATCATCGTGAACGCTGCCCGCTAAGCAATATCTGCTGTATTAATATACATGAAGTATTAACGATTTATCGGCACCGCAGGTCGAACTCCAAAGACCGATTGATAAGTCATGGTCCACAGATCAAAGAACCAAATACTATTTTTTGACAATCTGGCTTAAGCTTTAACATATTGGGTTTGGTCGGTTTCTGCATTATCAAAAAATCGAAGTTGGTTTTCTGCCTAACTGTACGTGCATAAAGTTCATATGTAGTTTTGATACGTCTGGTTGACAGGCTTTGTATTTCATTCAGTCTTAGGTTGCATGTTGGATTATTTTTGTAAAACAGTTCTACTCAAGTCACCTGCACATGGTCAATGTTGGTTGTTAGTATTAAATCGAGTAACAATATTTAAAGCTGATGCAGGTAATTAAGGGATCGCCTCCCATCACCAATGGCGAGATATTTATGAAACAAATAAATGTCTATCTATTAGGAAAATGCATTGCGTCAGAAAAGATAGGTACGATAAAGATATTCGCGTATCTTTTTGACCTTCATTGTCATATTAGTGATAAGCGCAAAAAAGGCTGTTACGTGAATCGATTTCCTTGACTGTGCTTATTTAAGGACCACTGGTCTCTACCTACATCGCAGGTAGGCAGAAGTACACGTATAGTAATTTATCCTATACCTAGGATAGGATTACGGCTCGAAATATATACCTACCTATAGATAATGTTGTTTGTAAATTTGTAGGTATAATTAGATGTTCAATATAGATGGGGCCTACGTACCTTTTGTCGCACTCCTTGTACCACCAGGCGCCGCCGTGCTCGACCGCGCACGAGCCCTCCTTCCATTCGTCGTGGTCCACGTCCAACGCAGAAAACTTCTGCCCGGCGTGGTACGACAGGGAGTCACCTGTGTTTGTCATCATTCATCAAGATTAGTTAGTACCCATAATCAATTCTCCGGACCGATATTAAGTATCAAACCACTGTTACCTACTTAAAATCGGGTTGTAATTATTTTTGTAAGTGTAGGTAAGTACCTAAATTTTGACATAGAAAATACATAGATCATAATTTGACTTTATTACATTCCTGTAGTTATTAGTAGTATTAGATAGTGCAGGCCTTAGCGTCTATTTCTCTTTGAGGAGTAAATGTCCTAGATACATCGGTATTGGTGGCTAATAATTACGAGTAGACCTATGTCAGAGCGGGACACTTTGTGGCTAAAATACGCACAAATCAGATACTTGCCGAACCGTGAGTTGTAGGTGAGTTACAATAGATCAAAAAGCCGTCCACCTAATTCGGTACGTAAGTACCTATTTCAATCTGAAATATCATTTTTCCCCTAATAACTACGTACCGGCCGTCCCGTAGTATGTCCCGAGAGTGCTCATTCTGTACCCCTCGTATTCGGGGCCGACAGTGAGCACGGAGTAGGCGGCATAGGCCTCGTGGCCGTTCTGGGTCTCCAGCTCGACGCGGAGCTCATACAGCTTCTGGTTGGTGAGGTAGTGCAGCTTGTCAAGCCCGAGCCAGAACTCTCCGGCGAGATTTCCGAATCCGTATTTGTAGTCGGTCCAACTTTTATAGAAATCTTGGGAGCCATCGAAACGGTTTTGGAATACCTGGGGAGAAATTTAATAATGTACTATACTGACATTACACGTTACAAGTTACTAACTTACCCCTATTTGAAGTAGTTACTTGCAGATATCATAAGATGCTGCTAAAACTTCTTAAACCATACACAAATTTGCCTAGTATTGATCTAGATCAACCTAGGCAAATTTGTGATGCCTATATTTTACCTAGGTAAAATATAGGCATGAGTCTGCATTCAAACAAACAAATGTTTGATTATCTTTGAAACCAAGCCGAATCCAAGTAAGTATGTAGGTACATATAACATTATTGTGTTTAAATATTGTCATGAATTATTAACATCCTTCAACATCCTCGCGAGTATGGTGTAGATAAGTAGGTTACTGTAAGTGCCTATAATTTGGCCCGGCAAACCAACTTGGCAGAAAAAACCGGAGCTACATTTTTTTTCAGCGGCCAACCTTTCATATTCCTATATATCATTTTAATTTGGTCGTTCGAATGAAGTTGAAACATGTTAGACAATACATGTAAGTACTAGACTAAGTTAGAATGAGCCTCACTGTCCAGCCCCCGCCTGCGGTGGTGAGGTCGCACAGGACGTAGAAGGGATCCATGCCCTCAGGATGGATTTTGAAGATGCCGGAGACGTTGAAACCTTGCATTTGGATCTCGTAGCAGTCCAGCGGGTAGCGCTCCGAGCGATCCACGCGGGTCGACCTGCCATCGTTGGTACCAGTTATAAATACTCGTATTATCATTAAGAATTAGCTAGGTACCTACAGAAAAGCTTAGCCAAAAATATACACAGATACAAAAAGTGGTTCAACAACATAGGTGCAATAAATTGTAAAACGTAGTGTCATATCATCAGACGCTCTTAGTTTACTGCTGGACGTAGCGTAGGCGTCTCCTATTATTACCATGCGCATAAATGCATTAATGGTAATTACCTCTAATGCGCGTTGTATCTTCGTAAATGCTTACTATCATCATTCATCACGCTAGGCAAGTGGGTTGGCGATCGCAGTAATGTGTGCACTATAATGATATTGATGATGCTGCTAAAGCGAATATTCGGTGACATTTCAATCCTTTAGTAGATTCTTACGACATTTACGTGAAGCCACCACACGACTATTTATATTCAACAAAAGGTAACCTATAATAAATTAGAAGAAGTAAGTAAACCATTACTTACTTGCATTCACATTTCTTGCCTCTTTGTTCCTGTAAAGTTCTTCTGAACTCGGTGATGAGGTGATGCGCGTCGAATGTTTCCGACCTGAAAACAAGCAATTTAAGTCTTATTTATTTTGGGTGTCCTGGACGACTCTCATTTGATATTAACTTTTGTTTCATTTTCTTTTGGTAATTTTCATTGAATTTTACAAAATTCAGTATAAAAAATATCAATATAATTCGCAGAAGGCGTGTTTCTCGAATCCGGTTTAATTTTTAGGGTTCCGTACCCAAAGGGTAAAACCGAACCCTATTACTAAGGCTCCGTCTGTCCGTCCTCAATCTCGTGAACCCTGATAGTTATAAACAATTAAATTTTTAACAGATGCTGTATTTCTGTTGCCCCTATAACTAGAAATACTGAAAAGTAGAATAAAATCGTTAGTTAAGGGGGCTCCCATACATCTAAATTGATAATGGTACGGAACCCTTCGTGCGCGAGTCTAACTCGCACTTGGCAGGTTTTTATGTTGCACGTTTTTAATATTGTTGTTCAATAATGGTTTGATTGTTCATATAAATAAACATTCGGTTCGTAGATGATTCGACGTCAGTGTTTTGAATTCCGCATTGCTATCTATTCTCATAACAAACTACCTGTAAGTAATTTGTTTTAAGAGATCAAAATGATTAATAGATTATTTATATAAAGTCGACGACTGACTCATAATAGTCATGACGGTAAGTAGAACGTGAAAATCGATTTTTTCACACAGCGTGTTCCTATGCTGTATGTAGTAGTTGCTACAGTAGTATTTATTGAGGTCATTAACTATACCAATATTTACTACACATATAAAAATATTGATATTAGGTAAATAAGTACCTTCTTCACGGTGTTATTTCTTAACGAAGTCGATATGTTAACTGTCCCGAAGTAGTTAGCATACTCGTAAAACTGGGATTGTGTGTTTTAAAACAAATTGTCACAATTTTTAGTACCGTCCACTGCTACAACTTTGCACGGAAATTCATGTTTTTTTCAAGTAACTCTTAAAGTATGTGTTATCCCTACTCTTTCTTACATTGCTAAGCTAATCTAGTTCAAAATACATTAGTATCAGGGTTCAAAGTATGCCAAATACTAATAGTTTAGCTTCTAGAAACATTTAAAGTTACAGTCAAAGTTGTAGCCAAAAGCTGCAACTTTGCCTAGTGGATTATCTGTGGTAATATATGGAGAATTTAAAAATGGAAACCCTTTTTAATTTTATAGCAGTCATATCTAAGCCAAGGTGCCAGTAGAATACACTAAATACTACGCAAGTATTTTTTTTACGACATAGGCATAGTTGTGACGTGTTCTACAGCATTTCCATACATTGTCCCAAGCGTAGCTAGGGTTGTGCCAAACAAAATAGACACCAATAATTTTACTACTTAAAAAAATTGCATTTCTTTTATTAATTTGCTAAATTTCAGTATTGTAAGGGTTGAAATAACAAATGGTTAATAGTAGCTAAAGACTTAATTAATAAAACTATTTTCTTTTTCATATTTTTTTTATAAAATAAATATAGTGTCAACCCTAGACCAGGCAATTTTGGGACATGTACATTCTAAGAAACCTTTCCCAACATTGCCCGTCGTCATTCTGGCCTTAAAAGAGTTTATTTACATGAAAAACTTCATAAAACATCGCAAAGAGCATATTTACTTACCATATGAGTACTCCACAAGTGGCTATAACAGATATTTTCGCACTTATAATAAAAGTTTTGAACACATCGAAAAAACACTTGGTTGCTTTCTAAGCGTTAACACCGACTGAGTTTAAAAGTAGGTGTGCTGCCAGGAAAAAATATGTTGAAATGGGTTGCCAGATAAATTCTACAAATTTTACTATTTATAGAAGAAAAGAATATGTAATAGTTTGGTAGAAAAGTGGGTTTTTGTAAAATAGGCAAAATTGTAGCAGGTTGGCAAAGTTGCAGCATTCGACGGTACAGTCAGCGTCAAATACTTTGTATGAGTCAAATAGCCAAATCGTTTCGTAGGTACTTACATACGTGTAATAGTACCCAAAAATTTTTTTGTCGGTTCTGCGTTCCGTCGTGGTCGCTCGGGCCCAACCTTCCTACTACTAAATTGGTTGACTCGTAAAACGAAGTAGTTAAAAACTGAAATTAATTCGTGAGCGATCACTCAAAATGTGCTACTTATCTAAACTTGTATTTTACAAAAAGTAAATCATGACTATTTGATTTCGTTTTCGTCATTGATTTCGTTTGTTTGGGATATTTCATCCCAAACAAACGAAATCAAAACTAGCTGTATCCTAGGGTTTTGGTAAAACAAGAAACGAGTTTTTCGTACAAGTTAGCATTGGCACAACACTTTCCTATCGATTTAGTAAACGTGTGCACCGCGCACGAAGGCACAATTAATCGCCACAATTTTTTGCTACATTCGGGGACAACCATGTTGCGGCTATGTCGTAGCGCTACGAATATTTAAACTAAACAGCGAATGAAATTCCCAACAAAGATATTGGGTATTAGGATCTATGAAACCGGTGTTTCGTATGGAGAATTACAAGGCAAATTAATCAATCAATTTAGGGGTTATTTCTGGATGTCAAAAAAAATTTTTTTTTTTGCAAGTAATAAGCTGGACCCAGCACTTCTAAGCTGTATCTATTCTTAACACTAGGTGTAGGTAATATCTAAACAGAGATCCGACAAATTGACGTGATTGTTCGCAAATGTAGACATTACTGCAAAGTTGATTAAATGATTAATAAGACAAATACTTAATTTCTTGAAATTTAATTTAGATTCCTTAACGTGACTTTTTACACAGATCTTCATAGTTACCTTTATCAAATACATGAAGAAAAACTCAATAGTAACTACATATGTACGTTAATAAATGTTAATGATCCAAATACAAAACCCCCTGGATCTATCACTGAACGACCTGACATTAACCTATTGTATTTGAACTTATAATGGTTTCACCCACAACTGGCTTAACCTTTTGTATACTTCTACAGATCTGCTTCATCACAAATTGTCTTCAAGATACATTCAAATTCTAGTTTTGATTGCTCTGCTGAATGCTTCTGCATACGAAATGTTAAGGAGCCATTCAAGGGTAGATTTTGTCTACATTGTTAAATAAGTAAAACAACAGTTTCTACAGACCAGGCTACGGTTACTGTTTCGGAGCAATACCTAATACCCGCTTTCTACTGCGAGCGGAACAGACTCATTTATGGCTCCGTTTCGTGTTCATCGCTAACGAAGAGTAGTATTGCATAGTAGTAGTAAGTTAAGTATCTATGCAGCGTCTCCATCGGTGAACTTTAGGAAACGTACGGGGCTATTTCATTGTGGCCGCAGTGGAAGGCGGGCATAAGTAGACAAGAAAATGTAATGAAGGTACAAACTTGATGTCCTTGGCGGCGTAGGGTCTGTTCTTGACCTCGGCGATGGTGGCGATGATGGAGTCGACGCCGGTCGCGGCCGCACGCACCGACGACTCCAGCTGCGTCAGCCGCTCCTCCAGTGCGGTGTCCGAGCGCGCCGCAGCTGTCGCAAACCATCTACCATTACACTTCGTGATAATTGATGAGAAATACGTTTTATAGTTCATACGACCTTTAAACTACATTTTGTAAATAATCAATCCATCCATTCGTTTCCTCAGATTTGTCCTAGTTTGGAGGTCGTCCGGGCAGGGCTTAAGGTTCAGAGAAAACTCAAACACTATTTTCATACCTACGAGTCATTGACATTAAATAATAAATGGACGCACAGAGCCAAACAAAAAAACCAAGAAAAGTGGCACTAAAAGTCATTTCTATCATGTTTCAATTGAAGCTAATAACGCTCACTTACAATAAACTATAATAAAAAAAACTCAAAGAATAAAAAACTTTGTGAAGTGAGCAATAAGTGTCTTTGCGAACAACACCGCGAAATAGTAGAAACTTTTTATGTTTAAGGAATAATGATGCTATACCGTAAGGTGACCAAATGTCAACTGTCAGAACTGAATAGCGGAGCAAAAGGACCGCAATATTTTACTTCTGCAGCCCATTTTTTGGGGCCATTTTTTTTTAGCTGTTTGGGGATCCACTTATATATTCTAAATCAATGCTACGAGTACAAAATGAAGACCGGGGTCAAAGGGATTTATTTACGCTAATTGTCCCGGTTTATTGAGTATTTGGCTTGGTTTTACGAATTCTACGATGCCAGCCATTATGAGTAGGTAGTTATATTAAAATTAGACAATTACGTTGGAAGCTATTAAAAATTCAAAAGTTGTTACGAATCTGTCGCTATCTAAACTTATTCCAATCATGCCTAATTAGAAAAATAAGTAGGTATACGCTAAGATAAATTCAAATAAAGAAATCGACGTTATGAGACTATATAGATAGATTGTATAGCAGGTTACATGGCTCCATGGTTGCTTGTGGGCGGCTGAAGGCGCCCGCGCCGGCGCTGTTGCGCTGCGCGTTCTGCATCACCAGCAGCTTCTTCACCGTCGCCACCTCCGCTAGCAGGTGCTCCATCATCGACCCCGCCTTGAACACGGAACCTTGCGCTCGAATAGCTTTCATTATTTCTCCTAGATATTTTAATATATCATTCGTTTTGTCGTGAATTTCGATGTCCAATCGATTTAGCTTATAATCAATGTTGTCCACTTTTTTCAAATACTTTTCACTAGAAGAGATCGTTTCCATAATTTTCTCTATAACCTCGGTTTCACCCGGCGCCGCGAGCCTGCTAGTCACGTTTTCTCGCTTTCTGGAGTACATCATGGCGTCGTTCAATTCGTGTTCGTACTCCTTCCACAGTGCATCGGGTTGCGAGTCTCCTAACGGTTTTACTTTACCCTCTTTACTAGAGCTGTCAATCAATGTAAAACCACTAATAAATAGGCAAATAAAATGGATAACCGCACTGGTCATGATGAGATAAGATGTCAACTCTTCGCATGAAACTTTGCGACTGACGACCAAATACTATTAACAACAGCGCGCTGTTTATACATGCGAAACAAATAATAAAAACACAGCAAACACAATGACATATACTTACTATCTAACTAACAAACTAGAGCGCAATGCCATGACTCTTACGGTTAGTAGTTGAAAAACATGTGGGTGAAAGATTTAATACCTACCACAAACCTAATATAAAGCAACACGCAACTATTAAAGTGCTTGGCATTGAAGACCTTTTGGCCTTTTGGCACCGACTTCTAAGAAATCTGTGGGGTACCTAGCCATAATATTTTATTTCAATGAATAGGGTAAAAGGTTTAAAGGTTTGGGTAGGAAATCCTAAGTAATAGGAACCAACATTATTTTTTACTTTTTAGTTCGGGCGAATTTTTGAAGGCGGTTTTCATAGACTGAACTTTTTGAGGGGTATGGATATATACAGTAGTTAGACTACTCGATGATCAAAACAAATATCATATTTTCTGCGGTCAACAGTTAGTTAACAGCTAGCGTGCATTGTATTTTATTGTTTGTTTAACAATTGAAGTGGAGTTGGGCAGAACACATTGCCAGGCAGCGAGACAGCAGGTGAACCAAAATGTTAACGGATTGGTGGAGCTTTCAGATGGGAGAAGCGCTGGGAGTCCGACCGCTCGATGGGTGGACGATATTCAAAAGAGTGCGGGTCACTTTTGGATGAGGTTAGCTCAGGGCATGAACCAGTGGCGTAGAAGAAGTGAGGCCATGCTCAGCAGTGGGCGAATAACGGCTGAATATGATGTTGATGATGATTAACAATATGAAGATATGAAAAGGTGAAGCCGGACGCCGTTTATGAGGTTTACAAGATAGATTAATAATTAAGATCTTCGTGTCCTTAACTTTTGTTGTGTACATAGGAAGGACGCGATGATGCGATGTGCCGCGTGGTAACAGCAGTAAGAATACATTTGTCACCACCCCAACTCTTTTCGAGGGTGTCGTAGGAGTCGACTAAGGGACTAAAGTGTCACTGATTATTCACTTGACCTGGGTATGTTCGAAAACCACGACCAAGATACCACCGGGGGATGGGCAGCACCGCAGCAGCATCCCTAATAAGTATCGCTATTATTATGCTAGGTTGCTTCAAAGTGGGTGATCTACTCGTAATACGACGGCAAACGTGCCGTATGAAACACAAAAGCTCAGAGGAGCAGTCTCCCGAAATTTGCAAATCATGTTACCTAATTACGTAAGAATATTTCAATTTTTTTTTCATATGATACAAATTACAAAAAATATTAATATGTTTTCATAATCTCCAAAAAATGCAGGAAAATCACCTCTTCTACGACCGTTCGTAGAATGTACAATTATTTAACAAATAGGTATTACGCGAGGTTCTGTTCTCTTTTTTCTAGAGGGCTTTACTAACTTAAATGTCCAGGGAAAACCGCTGACGGAAGCCCTCTTTCAAGTACCTTGCAAGGTAAATCAGGAAAGGTAACAGACTGGCTTCAGAAATTCCATCTAGGATAGCTAAGGCTGCTGCTACTTTTGATCGACTAACACATCTTGAAACTGCATAATATTATCAAAGTAGCGGTTTATAAAGCAATGGTTCTCCCTACACTCCTATTTGCTACGAAAACCATGAGGTTTTGCCCAACACGGAAATACTCGTTGTAAGATAACTGGCACGAAGGCTAAGGCTCTGCTGAAGAAGAGTCAGTGAAGGAGACACCTCCTTGGGCATGTTTAGCGTATGGATTACTGTAGACTACGGAAGATTGTTCTATACCTATTTTGAATTATGTCACGGCAAACGGAGGGCAGCAACTAATCTACAAGGGCGTGCTTTCGCTCTACATAACTGCCAGCAGCATTCCTACGAACAAGTGGGAGGAGTTCTTCTCTGCGTCCCGAATGGCGTTCGCTTGTCAATTATTTTCAGGAGACCAGGGTGCTTAAGCGTTAACGAAAGGCAGCTAACTGTCTTTGTTGCACTAATATGAAAGAGTGACAGAGAGGGAAAACTACGATACGCTACTTAGCGTTACCGATTGGCAACTTGGCTATGCATCCAGTCTTTATTACTGAACCCGGCGCAAAATGCCACATAATGCTATTCAACTTATTATATATATAACAAGTTGCTCGATAATAGTTTTGGTGAACTTTTCTGTGTTCGGTTCCGCGTGATCGAGTGTTTTAAAAAGTAGGTTCCACATTCGCAAGAATCGCAAGCCACATCAGGGCTCAGACTCGTAATTACGGCCATACAGGCCGTATATTATTATACACAAGCTGTTAACTTAAGACTACTGAGTGAGATAACCTATGTGATCACTATTTTGTCGATCCCAAATAAAATTATAGTTTATTATAATAGCTAATAAACTCTCTAGGAACCCTTATCGTTTCGCCTTGTCTGTCTGTCTGTCTGTCCGTAAGTACATGTCCATGTCCATGAGAATTGACTTGGAACTATTTTATTTATTTATTTTAGGTAACAATATGACTAAAGTAATGGTTTTCAGAATAAATAAACCTATAAATATGTTGAAAATTAAATGCGCGTATTTATTATGACAGTTCGTTATACGGTCGGCTCAGTGCTGCCATCTCACCTCCCCATAGCGGCAGAAAAAGTATCAAAAACCCTCATTGGTTGCTCACACAAATAAATAATAAATAAATAAATATCTTGGGACATCTTACACAAATCGACCTAGTCCCACGGTAACCTCAATTAAGGCTAGTGATGTGAGTACCAGGCGACGATATATTTAATAGATATACATATATATACTTAAATATATATACCAGCCATGATCAAGGAACAAATATTTGTGATAAATAAATACATAAATAATGCTCTCACCGGGATTCGAACCCGGAACCTTCAGCTTCGTAGGCAGAGTCACTACCAACTAGGCTATACAGAGGCTGACCAAGTGACTCACAAAAGGTACTTACGCGACATGCGGTTCAGAGTAGCAAACACTGAATCTAGATTATTCTGAACAGATTTCAAATTGCCTTCAATTTCAGAAACCGGTTGTAACATCCTCAAGATCTCCGTCAAATATTTCATGACACTGTTTGTCTTCTCATGAAAACTGTTATCGAGATGGTTTAACTTCTTCTCTACCGTCTCTACCAACTTCAAATATCTTTCACTTGACATCAGGGTTTCTACAAATTTCTCAACTACAGCTTCGCCCTTTGCGGGCCGTCTCGTTGTTTGTGTGCGAGTTATCTGTTTATTTCTCACTTCTTCTAAACTTTCGCCACTCGTATTTTTCGCATAGTTCGCGTTAGAAATTATGAATAAGGAGATACCGAATATTATTCTTAAAAGTAACATATTGATGACTGGTTGCTAGGACTGTGTGGACTATAATGAGCTTCTTATGGTACAGGAGAAAAGTGATTGTATAAACCTACTGCTTAACTTATTTTAAAAACATCTCGTAAGAAAGACATTGTTATAAATGGTATCCGGTCACATGAGGGGACAGTGCGGCTGCGCTCTGCGTGAAAGTAACTTAGGTATAGGCATAGCGATTCGTGCGTAGGTAATTTTTATCACCCAGTTTCAAATTCTGAAAAGGCTAACATTAAGAAGGTACATGTTCTATATCTCTTTCTAACTACTTTCTAGGCTAAGGTGATATTGGATACATACAAACTCCCACATCAAACTCTTGTAACAGTTTTGTGGGATGATATTGTCAATTTTTTTATTAAAATATTGTCAAATAATTCAATAAATAAGAAAAACATACCTATACAACATGTGGCCTTAACCCTTATGCTTCGATTACCTATTTTTTAATTTTATGTTTTAAAACGTTTAGATATAGGTAGCAATTCGGCATACTAGATATGTATTTTACATATACCTAATACCACCATCCATCAGCTAGATCAGATATAGTCTATATCGAAAAGTTGTTGGTAACGATTGACGACAGCGAAAACTACAACCAAAAACTTCACTAAAAGCTACTCAGTACTGCAGTACGTATATCGACAACTTAATCATCATCATCATCATTAACCCGAGAGCGCCCATTGCTTAGCTTAGGCCTCTCATCGCGTACGCCATTCGTCTGGTTTTGTGCCAGTCTTACGCAGAAGCAACCCAGCCGCAGTATGCTCTAGGGTGTCTAGGTGTCTTACTAATTCAAAGACGAAAGTTAGCAAATTTAGTTTTAGCTAATTGTGACGATGTCAATGATTTAACAAGCATAATAAAAGCCAGTTGTATATCTAGTACCTACATACCTATGTTAGTTTCGTACGTTGCACTACCTGTCTAAACAGACCCACATTAGACCCGTACCTATAGTAGATTTGATATTGTTAAATAGTTAAGGTGCGTTCAAACCAAAAGAGCATTCGCTGTTCTATATAACCTCCCACTCTACGAAATTCGATCGGTACACAAAACGTGATTGGTTGATTTCGTAAAGCGGGGGACTTTTGGTTTGAACGCACCTTTACTAGATGTTTTGATCTTGTATTTTCAAGAACAAGAGCATGATATCACCTTACACTTTGATCTACTTAACTTGACCTATAACGTGAGACCGATTGTCTTCAATCCATTAGACTAGAGAATAAACATGATGTACGTTGCATTGCAACGTTCGCAATCGGTGGAGCAGTAACTTAATGTCTAATTAGGAAGGGCTCCCCCGAAAGCAACTGTCCAACTCCAGTTCGATTAATTTTGATATATCGACGCTTCTCATGAACAACGCCGCATTTCAAGATGCTACTCGTACAGTGTCGTAATTTCAATTCTAATAATGAAGTACTGCCGAAGTAGGCCGTGTGGTGACGGAAGTATAAGAATACATTTGTCACCACCCCAACTCCTCCTGCGAGAGTAGACT